>JAOBAY020023184.1:0-14618 GCA_025331085.2 Zoanthus sociatus | reverse complement strand
GGGTAAATCCGGCCACCCTCGTTTACGGGGATAAAACCGGATCAAAACTGGATTGATGATGATGATGATGATGATGAACATTTTACAATAAACACTAACCCCGAATAAAAACTGTTTCCCAAAACATTGTTGTAAAAGAAATTCTGGTGCATCTATTCAAGTTAATTGACGATATTTCTTTTGGTTTTACCTCATTTTTAGTGGATGGACAAAGCTAAAAAGAAACAAGAAAGGTAGGCTAATAATAACTCAGTGATAATGATAATAATTATTATGGGATTTTTTATTATGCTGTTGCAAATTTTGAAGAAAGAACAGAAATGATAGAAACTACCTTGTTTTAGAAATTTGTTTAAAGTGTATTTATCAGTTGTGCTTTTTTTGTATGTATAAAAGGACCTTATCTTTGAAGTGATGATGGCAGAAGAAAAATTCAATTATGATTTTTTATCATGGTGTAATTTGTGTTCAGAGTTTGAAAAAGTCACTTCCGGATTCACCTTGACCGAGCGATGGGAGGCCGGCAACTGCCATATTGTTTTCGGGAGCGTGACATTAAAAACAGAATTTAGTAGAGAGAAAACGGCTCTGTTTATACGTATTTTTTTCCATTTTCTTGTAAATTATGGAAGTGAAGTGTATTGTAGCTATGTAAATTGGAAAGATATAATCTTTATAAAGAAAAGGACCGCACTCTCACTACTAAATTCTGCTTTTGACATCATTACTAGTTACCAGCCTTCCATTGCTCGGTCAAGGTGAATCCGGAAGTGACTTTTCCACTTTAAACTCAAATATACCATGAAGTAAAATCCTAATCGAATTTTTCTTTTGCCATCATCACTTCAAAGATAAGAACATTTTATACATACAAAAAACCCACAACTGATATATACACTTTAAAACTAAAAGCAGTTGATACGTGAATAACTCTGGAAAACAAGCAGATTATGTACATCTCAACTTTCTCAATTTGTGTTAATAATTCCTTTGAAGCATTAGCGGATAAGCAACACTTACCAAGGCAAAACTTCTCTGGGTTACCTGTGGTTAGTCAGATATCAAGCTTGTTTGGGCTGTCCACTTTATGCGGGGAAACTGGTAGCGAGCGACAACAGCTGTTTAGTCTGAAGAGTCTGCCCATCTGCTTATTGGTGCTGAAAAGAGTTCAACTCTGTTTGAAAGAACACTTGTAACAACGATAAAGCTAAACCTGAAATAAAACAATAAAAAACAATGTAGAAAATTTGATATTTAACCAGTTTAAGACATAGCAAAAATAGTTTTGGATAATTTTGGAAAATGTTAAAAGTTCTCAATGTTTTGGTATATAAACCAACCTTCTTCATAGAAGGCGAATATAGTGTAAATTAAAGACACAGTTATCTGTCAGGAGTTTAAGTTCAACTTTAATATTTATACTGCAGCCACAAACCATCTTCTCACTTGATTGCCCTTTCCCATAAACATGATTTTCCAAGCCACCAGCACTCTCTGTTCATACCATGTTGGGCACGAGCTTACGAGTTCAGTAGAGTCCTTCGAGATTGGAAGGTTCATTTCTTGACAGTGTTCCGCTCAACAATTTTTTTGTGTTCATCCTCCGTTTTTGAGAACTCCCTTTTTGTTTCACCTATGTACATTAACATTTGTCACGACCTCTGCGACTAATTCTATTGATTGCAGGATGGATCTATGTTTTTGGTTCATTTAAAAGGGTTTTGGCCTTTGGAACAAATTTCCAGTGGTTTTATCGCAATTTTGTTACCAGTTCGAGGATTACTTATTTTTGCTTTTATTATTCACTGCTATTTCGAAGAGGTTATCGATGTATGCAAAACGAGTCTCGAAAGTCGGGAAATTTTAACATTTTCGTAATTAAAAAAAATGAAAACAGATTTAACCAAATAAAACATCGTTTAAAAATGCTGGTGATGTTGTTTGCCATGATAGATAAATATTGATTAAATTAATAAACAAAAAAGTGATATATCACACTTTTTATAGTTATTTACAGCTTCAAGAGGAGAAAGAAAATCTTTATGCTGAAAAAAAGTACGTATTATTATTATTATGGAGTCCTTTTAAAATTCCACTGATATTAAAGACTATGTCGTCTGTGTCCATAAAACATGTTACTGGTTTTCTGCTTGAATGAACCAATTTACGATTTTGTTGAATACTTTGCAGCAAGGCAATTGAAGATATAAAAGCTTCAAAAGAGAGAGAGCTTAAGGTATTAATATTTGTTTAATATAGTTTGATCTCAGTTGCAACTTTTTGTCCTTTTTTCAATCGTATTTTAAAAAGAAAGTTAAAATTTTTTTTAATTTAATAGTATGATTAATTTGATCAAGAATAATATTGTGATTCCATGATATATGTGGGCAGACCATAAACTCGTATATCATCATCATCATGACATCCTCTTGCCTAAATGGCACATACGGTCATCACAAGGTTCTTCCACTCTTTTCCTGTTAGCCGATTTAACCAGTGCCTCATCCCATGACCTCCACCCCATCTTGCCTCTCTCTTGCTCTACCATCCTTCTCCATGTGGTGTTTGACCTTCCTCACTCTCTTTGTTCTTTTGGTGCCCAGGTCATTGCTATGTTATAATCACTCTCCCAATCTTACCTCGAAACATGACCAATCATTTTCCACTTGTACAGCCGGGCAAGTATTGATTTTAGAAGAAAATAATTTCTCAGTATTGAATAGGGTTGATTCAATCACATGTTTTGCCTACTTGCTGATGCACTTTAATGGTTTTTGTGAGTACCGCAATGATAAACACTAGCCACTATAGATGTTATTGCCTGGGTAGCTGAGTCCATAACATCACAGCATGAAGCTTAAACAAGTCACCAAATACCACAGGAAACTCGCAGAACTTCTAAACACTGGTCAGAATAACACTGGTCTAAAAATGGATAGAACGCGTAAATACAGTACAATGTTTTAACTAGATTTACACGATTTTACTAACTATAGATTTACTATAATAATTTATTTCTTGATATTCGATATGTACTTGCAGTAGCTACAGACGCTTTTATCAACAGGCTATCATGGTTGGAAAATGTTTGAGCTTCTGCCTGTTGATTGGGCTTTGTTCGAGTATATTAACACTTATTAATATATGTAAATCGATTATTTTATGGCTAAGATCTCTGCTTGTTGTAATTCTGTTCCACAGCAACTTGCTCAACAGTTGGCGAATATGCAGGAAGAGCTAGTTATTTCTAATCAGGTATTATTTTCTCAGAGGGTGAAAATAAACACACTCATTAGGTTAGGTCCATGCTCATACAAATAACAATTTACCAAGTTCTACACGTTCAATGATTGGTTGTTGCCCATACTTGCACATGCATTATTTTGTACTACAGCACTTTACGTTATCTTGGGTGTATGCCTCATGCCAGTATGCCTGTTAGAGTTAGAGTCTCCCTAAGAAGGGGTATGCTTTCTTGTTAGGGAGACTATTTGGAGGGTGACTATATGGCATACTGGCGTAAAGTATATACCCGGTATAGGGTTAGCATCTCCCTAAGATTGGGATGTATACTTACCTGTTAGGGAGACTATAGTGGCATGAAGTATATACCCCGTGTAGGGTTAGAGTCTCCCTAAGAAGGCGTGTATACTTACCTGTTAAGGAGACTATTTGGAGGGCGACTATATGGCATACTGGCATGAAGTATATACTCGGTATAGGGTTAGGGTCTCCCTAAGAAGGCAGTGTATACTTACTTGTTAGGGAGACTATTTGGAGGGCGACTTTATGGCGTACTGGCATGAAGTATATACCCAGTATAGGGTTAGGGTCTACCTAAGATTGGGATGTATGCTTACTTGTTAGGGAGACTATTTGGAGGGCGACTTTATGGCATACTGGCATGAAGTATATACACGGTGTAGGGTTACGGTCTCCCTAAGAAGGCGGTGTGTACTTACTTGTTAGGGAGACTATTTGGAGGGTGACTATATGGCATACTGGCATTGTCGGTCACCTTGTTATTAGATTTGGAACTTTTATAGTGTAGAAGCTGCTCAATTTCTTCTTGAGTTATTGTTTGAAAGCGTTTAGCTGCCATGACTGTGTGAAAATTACTTGCTTGACGCGGCTTACAAACAACTTTGCCACGGTTTCAAAAGTGCACGACCTGATCACGTGCGAGTCGAAAGTTCAAATTGTTGTTGCCCTAGGGAATTATGAAGTTTTGTTCGCCCTAGGGCATCATGAAGTTTTGACCAATGACACGTGACACGTTCTCCTCCAATCAGAAAACATATTTGAGTTGGGAGGTATAACAAATTTCCTTTCTCATGGCAGATATGCTAACGTTTGATAGGTTTGTTTGTTGCTTAGTAACGTGGACTAAAACAGTTGTAGTATTAATTGTTAGTTTGGTATTAATTATTAGTTACACTCGGATCTGCTTGATTTTCCTCATTATTTATCGTTCTGCGTCATTTGATTTATTATATTTATCATTAATGATAATTACAACAACGCTAATATGAGTATAATATTAATATTAATAATAATGATAATGATAATAATAATAATAATATAATAATACCAAAAGTTGATAAGAACTTTGAGCAAATGATGGCACTTTCCAAACTGTGTTTCTTGTTTTCAGTGTACTTGTGGTTTACATGTTCACCTGTGTATTAATGAATAACATTGTTTGAATCATTTTCCTTGCACTGAATGATATAGATAAAAAGTATATCTCTTAAACATTCTATTTAGTTTGAGAGTTTTAACATTGTTTTGTGACAAACCTTGACAGAGGTTTCTTGACTGCCAAACCGATGCGAATAAGTCAATTAGAGAGTTGCAAGAATCCATTGCAGACCATCAGACACAGGTTAGTTTCAATAACATGAATGTTTTGCTCGTATTAAGAAAAGCAGCAATTTTAATTCCAGAAATAAAACATGCTCCGTGCCTTCATTGCCTGGTGAAAACCGAGGTGAACGTTTGGGAGAATTCGAGAACAGGTAAGTTGTGTTGAGGGTTTTCACCTACTTAAGAATTCTCACAAGTTTTGCCAGGATTTTGCCAGGCTGTTAAAGCACAGAGAAAATGTTTTATTTCGTTTATGAAATTCTTTTCTGACTTAGAGAAAATGGATATATATACAAACACGTATATAGTTTTATTTATTTTATGAAACTGTATAAACTCTTACAACTCGAAGATAGGCAATTTATTACACTCATATCATTTTTGTGTTTCATAACAATTTGAAAACGCACTGCTTCATTATTTTGTGAATTCTTTTCGTAGGCTTCTTCAAATGCTGAAGAAAAGGAGCAGTTGCTTCACAAGTTAAGGTAACTTTTCTTACTTTGTAAGATTTCTCCCCTTTTTATTGGTTTACATATGTCGCATTGTTTGCAGCTGCAGGTGGTGATATTATTAACAATGCACTAGCTCCAGGAATCAAATGCTAGCTCTGCCTAGATTTGAACATTTGTTTGAACTTTTCGTCCCATGTTATTCACCTTTTCAACCTACCTTGGCCTGTAAAATAAGTGCTACCTATTCCTCGGAACTAATTTGCGTAGTCTCTCATACGTACTATGGAAACAGAAGATAATCGTGGGCTCAATGGGCGTCAAAACGCTTAGCCTGTTTAATTTTTAGAGGTGATTGTCCTATTGAAGGGTAAAATTCAATAAACAGAAGACACATTGAAATTTAAATTTTTGCAAACATGTTTTGGCCAAAACCTCTGCCTTCCTCAGTGTTAACTGTGCAACATACAATGTGCCAATAAATATGGAACAAGCTAAACAATGTAAAAAAAAATTGAAAAAATTAACAAACTATTACTATTCATCAACAGCATGCCTAAATTGTGTGCAATTCTACAATTGGTTTCGGCTCCAATGACACACAGAGAGGTCTATTGTATTCAGAGTTTAACGCTAAAATGCTTGATTTTGGTGTTGAGTGTGATCTTTCCCTAATGACGTACGTACAATAAGAAAGAAGCATCGCATATCCTGTGGGAAAACGTATGCTCAACACTAAACTTGGGTGAGGATAGACGGGGGCTAGTTACGCATTTTTGCATTTTGTTAAACTGCTTAAAAGATAATTATTAGGTCTTATATTTTTGTAATCATTTGACCGTCCACAGGATAGAGCACCAGTCAATGTCAGAAGAATATGAGAAAATGAAAGAGGTAGGAAATGATTTGACAATACAGTAATATATTACAGTTCAGTGCCGGTATATGTATACATATGATCAGAAAGCTTTGATAGATTAGAGTACTGTACTGTATTTAACTTGTAAATACTAAGGCTTAAGAAGATTTATTGGAAAGGTGAACGCAATACACACAACACAGTGCTTGGGCAAATCAAAAATGCTATATCAAGTGACTTTTAAATATAAGCAGATAATTATCTTCATTCCGCAGTTTCCACCCTTAAAATTTGCAGCAACTCAGCTGATGTAAAGTGTAAAAGGTTCTTAAAATCCAGGTTCTTATATGTGAGTTTTCGCTGTAGTTGGTAAACCATGCAGTTTACCATGTGGGAAGCTTGAGTTCGAAACCTGACTGGACTGTAAGTCTTATCTCTGACCGGCTGTGGGAGGATTCAGGTTGGCATAGTTGTCATCAGTTGTGTCTTCCACCTCTTTGACTTTGGATCAATTCCCAGGCTCTGCGAGATTTGTTGTTGATCTCATTCTGACTGAGGGTAAATCTAAGGGTTTTTCTCCAGGTATTCTTGTTTTTCACCCTCTATAAATTGAACTTTCACGGCAAGATCTGAACCGTGGAGCGATTAAACATTAGTCTCTTGCTAGGAAGAAATGGACAACTACTTTCTTCACAGTTGACTTTAAATTACGTATTTGTTTTGTTGATAATTGTTATCTGTTTCACAAATTCTTGTGTTTTCAAGATTTTCGGGATTCCCTCATCGCCCTCCAAATATCATTTGTTGAAACTCTTAAGCCAAGTATTCTTTTTATGAAGACCCTGTCTCTGACAATAGTGAGATTGTTGCGACAGAATTCACTTCCATAGAATTAAAGTCATGGTACTCAATCTTGATTCTTTATTGTTTTGTCAGAAATGTCGCGTGTGCTCTGATGAACAGGAGGAGGCAGAGGTATGGTGACAGAAGTTTATTCTAACCTTGTACAAAGTAACTCTTCATTTTTATGAAAATAAAATATAGCAAAATACAATTATATTGATTAAATAGAGATTGTCAGAGTGGGAGTTGAAGAATCAGAAAGAAACAACAATATTTAAATATTTCTGTGTTGATTACAGAATTGTTTAGAACCCCCTTTTGATAATGGTCGGTCATTAAATATTCAATCAATTGTACCATACGTTGTGGGTACCGTGCAACAAAGAGATAGAAAATGAAAACACATTTACTTTTTCCTGCTGTTCTTAAAGTAAAAGAAGCTGTTCTGTAGCACGTCAACTGAAAAATGCTGTTCTGCTGCACTGGAATGGGAAGAAGCTTTTCTGTTGCATGTTAACGGGAAGAAGTTGTTCTGTTTGACTGCAAAGGAAAAAGCTGTTCTGTTGCATTGGAATGGGAAGAAGCTGCTCTATTTCACTGCAGTGGGAAGATTTCTGTTGCATTGCATTGGAAAGAAGCTATTCTGTTGCATTGCAGTGGGAAGAAACTGTTATGTTGCATTGCGATGGCCGCAAGCTGCTCTCTGGCATTGCAACAGAAAGATCGAGTTGTGTTGTTAAAAAGCAACGGGAAGAAGCTGTCCTGTTGCGTTGCAACTGGAAGAAGTTGTTCTGTTTACATGTCAATGGGACGAAACTAGTAGTAATGCTAAGGAAATAAAGTGGAAAAAGAGGAACGACAATAGGAAAAAGCTGTTGTGTTTGCATGTTAACGGGACGAAACTGTAGACGTAATGAGTAAAGAATCGAAGTAGCAAAAGAGAAACAACTAATTGTGTATGACACAGGCTTAAATAATATAATATTAGTTGAAAATTAGAAAGTGATGAGAGGATTTACTATTGATAGTAATAGTTTATCATTGAATTAGGAATTGGTCTCTCAATTGGAAAGTAAAGTAAAAGAAGGCGAACAAAGAACATCGGAGCTCGAATTTCAAGTGGATGAGCTGCAGGCACAATTGAAGGTTGTTTTGCGTTATTCTTTTAAGTAGTTAGATTTCCGTATATTCAAGCCTCTTGAAATTTTATAAGTATCATCACAATTATTTATTATTTGAAAAATACAAGGTTGTTACATTACTACATCTTTAGTCAATACAATATTTGATCATACCACAATATAAGTAGAATTGAGACTGGTGGTAAATAATAGGGCATTTAAAAAAGAATCCATTGGCTTGCTATTAGGATAACTGTTTTACCTTTTCATGAAAGAAGCATCTGTTTAGCCTTGTTAGTAAGGTGCCAGGCTATCATGCAGGAGGCTTGGGCTCGATTCCCGGCCAGACAAACACTCAGGGTCTTAAAATATTTGAGGAGAAGGTGATGCCTTTAGTCTAACATCTGCAAATGGTTAGACCTTTGGGTTTTCTCGGATAAGGACATTAAATCGTAGGCCCTCAGAGACATATCTGTACATGTTTATGGACTTTGCCTATGTGTGTGTCTGTCATGTGAAAGGTCTCCGTCCACGTTAAAGTATTAAAGATGGTGTCACCAATTAGTAGGCCTTTGGCCAGCTAAAAACATTTGACCTCTGAATAAAGTCATTATTATTATCATTATTAATATTATTGCTAATATTATTATTCCACCTTTCATGATAATTTAAGTTGTTTTTGTAAGTAGTTCTATTGCAGATTATGATGTTTCAGTTTAAACTCAAAATGTATGTTTGTGATCCGAGTAGCCAGTTGTAAATTAGTTTTTATAAGTGAGATTTACAATTGTTGTTTTTTAAAGTTATTCTTAAATAAAGTTTCCATCATTATTATTAGAAGCTGTAAGAAAACTATATTAACAGTATGCATGCATTAATATCTGCTGCACTATAAGGGAAAGGAAATAAATAAAATGAAATAAATAAATTGATGAAAAAACTAAATGATTCTTAATAATTTTTCTTTCTGAAAAATATAGTGCATTTTTATCCATCCATGATTTGGCAAATCAATGTTCGGCCACAAACGTGGTTTAGATTTAATAAATCTGACAATGGCTGTATCCTCATACAGGAACAAACAACAGCTGGGGATCTTTGCACTGAACAGATTAGCAAACTGACAACTGAAAGAGATCAGCTGGATTCAACACTTCAGGACACCTTAAAGGTTTGAGGCTTGTTCGGTTCTTTCTTTCAGGAAATTCAGAATACATTTTTTCTCGGTCACAGATTTATAATTTCATAGTATTGCGCGTGCTTTTATCCACTAAAATATCCTTCATCTCCAAAAGATAACTTGATTGACCTCATCAGGAAACAGTGAGATATGCTTTGTTTTTATCAAGGTTGCAGAAAAGCGAAAAACCATGATTGATGAAATGGCAATTGAGAGACAGAGATCTGAAGACAACCATAAAGAACAGATAGAAAAAATGGAGGAGGAGCACAAGGTTTGAACAATTTCGATAGACATTTGTTCAGTAATTTGGTTTCTTCAATTCTTTTTTCATTTCAGGAACGTTATAATTGCACCTCATTCGAATGTTAGGAACAAGATGACAGTATTAAAATACAGGACACAAAAAAACATTTGTCTTCTTAAAACAGTCAATATAAATTCATTGAATGATTATTTATAATCAATGGGTAGTGCATCTTACCGGTAATCTGAAGTTTGCGGGTTGGATTCATGTCAGTGATTCAGAATTTTTTTCTGGGCATTCAACTTAAGGAACACTTTCTTTCTAACTTGTGACCAAGTTCCAAATTTCCATATAAAATCCTTTAATCTGATTGCTTGAACTATTTTTGTTTATTGTTAAGTTAAGGAATATCTCACACAGACATTCCCCTGTTGTTTTGAATTCATACTTTATAGTCCCTATATCGCTTAGTTTTTATCATTTAGATGAAAAATAGAACCCTGTTACGTTTTTGAATTTTGAAACGTGCAAATAAGACAGTTTTGGGACAGCTGTCGTTTTTGACCGAGCATCAATTCCATTATGAAGTACTGGTGTAATGACGTACAGTAGGAGAAGGTACTTGTGCAGCTTCCGGTTGACAAATAACACTGTCAGCACAAAAATTTCTTCGTTTACGGTTTAAAACCCAGCGAAAACCAAAAAATGTCAGTATTAAGTATTTTGTTTGTCACATTTTTCCTTGTAAAACACTAATGACTGTGAAGGACGTCTTACTGCTGCTACGTCACTGGTACCAGTCTCCTGCCGCACGGTCAGAATTTAAATTCCAAACTTTTTTTGATTAAAAAGCATACTTAAGTGCACAGTTTATCTTCGGTTATTTGGATTCTGAGTTCATAGATGACAATAGTTTTAATGCAGTTTGCATTAAAAAAATACGAACGTATTTAGAAATTTGAAAACGAGGTCTCTTATTTACATTTTGTGTATTTGATGTTTTTTGTATAAACAAAAATCTAAGGAACGAATCTCCTGTTCAGTGCCTTCAGGCTAAACAGCGGTTGCCACTTGCTACAATTTTTTACGATTAAAGATGGAAATTATCTATCCATCCTTCAAAATTTCAAACGATCTTGATCTAAATCTAAACAAATAGCAAAGAAAAGTTTTGCAACAATTAGTGTTAACCTCCTTTGGTTTTTCGTGATATGTTTTCAAAAAATGTACTTTATTTGATTTTCAGAAAAATGTAAATGAACTCAAAGAGCAGCTAACGGGCGAGAAGGTGAGTTGTGGTCAGCACAAGTTGATGAAAACTATATGCAAAAGTTTTTTTAATTTTAGCTTTTTGGGCCAGCTCAAAACATTTAAAATAATCAAGGAAAAGCGCATGGTCAAGTTGTCATGATTTATAATCGGGTTATATATGAAAATGATTAGTTTTCAAGAGTTATCCATATTCTAGGCAATGAGACGTCAAGCGCTCGATCATATTGCATGATAAAAGTAGCGTTACATTCGTTTTTTTTATCCCAGACTGCATTGCAGGATGAGTACAAGCAAAGAACAAGACAAGAGGCATGGAAAAACCAAAATGAAAACTTGTTATGGCATCATAAAATGCTTCGTAACCTCTTCAGTTTAATCATTCTAAGTCTATTTTTCAGTTGTAGAACTGGCAAAACCAGAGATAAGAATTGTTTTAAGATTATTAATACGAACAGTTAATCTATAACAGTTCGTCGGTCGCTGGAACGTAAACTGATTACTCACAAACATAATGACTGGTGCAAGTAATGGCCCATACCTCTCAGCTCCTTAATAGCTATTGCTGCTTCACTAAAATTAACATACAAAGTGGCTGCGGTCATCGAAGAAACATGTATATATGCACGCAACCAGCCTTCTAGGATAGAAAACGAGATATAAGTCGTGCTAGCAAGTTTGAATACTTAGCCAGACTATCTGGATATCTTATGTTGGGAGTAGGGTTGGCTCATTGGAGTTCCTTGGCTGTAAAAATTGACTTTCAGCTTAATCCATTAACTGCTTTGGTCGGATGTTAAACTTACATGGGCCATAAGGGCCAACAGAGACAATATTATTTTTATCTGTTAAGCATTCCCATTGATAGTTACGACGGAAATTTGAATTGTCCGGTTCTATTTTTGTATTAAGTGTTCCCCGAATTAGATCTCAATTTCACAGAGCATAAGCTATTCGCTAGTTGTACGCAAGACTGTCATTTTTCTTTGAAAATTTCAGAAACTAAGAAAAGAAGTCGAGGAGCATCAGCAAAGAATTGGCGAGCTCAAAACCAAACTTCAGTCAGTGGAGAACAAGTCAGGCTGGTTTGAAAGACGACTTAACGAAACTGAGGTATCTTACAATTTGCATAACTAGAGTAATATACATGCATATATAAATCACCATATCTTATTTCCGGTTCTATTTAACGTTAATGTTATGTTTTGGGTTGTTTTTACGTTGTATCTCGATCTTTTCTTTTATCAGTTATTTTGGACCTCTCCTAATAGTTGATTAATAAATTTATATTTTAAAGCTGAGTTTATGGTGAACAAATATCTACGTTCTTGCTGCAGGGTATTTTTACTCTGGAATAAAACTATTTGGAAAAACCCAACTTAAGATCATTCACAGCCCAAATGTAGCTATTTTTGGGCATTAAATATAAATAGTTTGCTGGTGTTTCTATAGAAACAGTTTTATACATCGATAAAATGTACACCTTTGTGAAAAGAATTTTAGAACTTACGTTTCAGACTATAGTACTTCGTTGGCGTGAATGGGCAAGGTTCATTATTAACCTTTCTGGCAAGGTTGTTGTTGTAGAGTACTTATAACCAAACCATTAGTCTATTTTCTTATGTCCTTTATTCTAAATGTTTAAATTATTTTTGGTTGAATGTTTTAGAATGTGTATTTTCAAAAATAGCTGGCCATCTTCTACTCTTAACTTGTACCTTGTCTTCATTATTAACGTAAATGCTAAACTCAATTTATAGAGGTTTTAATGGGGTATTTGTTTGAAGACACATGATGAACTACTTATGTATGAGTCAGTGATTAACTTCAAAATCCTCTAAGAAGTTCTGATGTCTTGAACTGCGCAGAATTACAGTATTAACCTCATAATTTACTATGGCTTAACCAATCACTTGCTAACGCTCGAAACATCTACCGCTGACTTTACTTACAATGATGGTCATAAAAGTATCGATCTAAAGTACTATTTACACTTTTTGTTGAGAATAAGTTTGAATGTTTTACTTTGAACATAGTTTTTTTATAGTACTACAATACGTGGCACCAGGAAACTATGCAATTTTTACACTTGGGTTGTACAATGGTAACAAGCAATGAATGCAGGGGAGGGGGTGTAAGATTGGCATGATTCATAAAGGTATTGTTTTGTATTGGGAGAAAGTTGCATCATCTGCTTACTTTAAGATTCAGAAGTCAATTCCAATTTCTATACGAATCAATTAAGTTATGATCTCTTTTTGCTTGGACTGAATACAAAAAGGTAGCTCTCTCAAACAAATAAAGAAAGTTGCTTTTTCTAGTGGAGGCCGAATAGGAGTATCTTAAAAAATTATGGAATTATATATAAAGTTCATTTTAATCAAAGAGCTGCGATCGCATAAGTGCTTGGCAAGATGAGGGCGATTTTTAGTTCGCTATTAGATGACATAAATATCGTTTTAGTTTGGGTTCACCAACTGTAGATGTTTAGCTGTAGCGCTTTGAACTGAACACCCTCGCAAAAAGAAATCTCAAAAGAAGTTAATATTATCCGAACTCAAGTTTATAAGTAACAGTCCGTTTGAGGTTAGATTAAACAAACACACGCTTCATTTACGTGGTTCTGCGAGTCATTATCCCAAAACCTGATAAGTGAAATACCTGATACAGCAAAAAGAGTTGATACATACCTTAAAGTAAACGTAACGTTTTCTGAAGTAGTTTTTCCTTGCATGTTTTGCATCATTCACACCTCCTACCATCAGATATTGGAGTTTGAAACCTGGGATTATCACACGAGCGCTGATTTGTCGATCTTGATCTGTCTTTAATGGTTGTCTTTCCTGATCAATACTGACAACAGCTATTTATTTTTGGAAAACGTTTTGCAGTGACCCTCTTTGTTCTTTTGTTAATTTAATAAAATTTAAGTATTACTTTCTCTCTCATTTTCTTATTAGGAACAATTAAAATGTGAGAAAGAACAGTACGAGAAAGATTTAGATACATTGAGCGTCAAGCACCAACAAGAACTGGCCAATCAACAAGAAGAGCATAGCAGTGAAGTCCAGGTGAATCAATTGCTTGTGTAGCTTACATTCTCACAGTAACCATAGGTCATTGTGAGTCTCAAAACTGGAAGCAAATAATTGATAAGATTGTAATTTATTGATTTGTGTAATTTTCGTGGTATATATTGATAAAAAAGATCCTTGTTGACAAAACATTTTAA
This sequence comes from Zoanthus sociatus, assembly GCA_025331085.2. Taxonomy (NCBI): domain Eukaryota; kingdom Metazoa; phylum Cnidaria; class Anthozoa; order Zoantharia; family Zoanthidae; genus Zoanthus; species Zoanthus sociatus. Next base: position 549 of record JAOBAY020023184.1, on the reverse strand, counting down.
ATGATTCTTTCATCATTCTACAGGATCTTAAAGCCAGGCAGCTGGCATTATTAGAAGAAAAAGAAGAGCTTGAAAATATTTTGCAGAAATTAGAACAGGATTTGAAAGACAAAGAAGTAGAGAATAGAATAGCAGGAAAGAAAGGTGACCAGTTGGTAAGTTCGTGAATAAAGAATCCCTGCCTATCTCAACAGCCTATCTCAACAGCTCGGTGGCTAAATCAAAATATGTTGATTTTCGTAGTCATTCAACAATATCCTGCTGTCACATGGGCGTGCAAAATCATTCACGTGGCATTGGCTCTTCCTCTTTTTTTTGCATATCTCGTAAATTAGTATTATTATTATTATTAATAATATTATTATTATTGGTAATTTTATTGGTATTATTATTTTAAAAATTGATGCGTCACCAGGGTTATCCATAAAAGTTTTTTAAAAATATATATAACGATCTCTGGTTAAAAAATTTAAATAAAACTAAGCTTTCGGCTGTTTTACTACAGCCTTCATCAGATGGAATGAAGAGAAAAACGTTGAGTAGTATATA
>JAOBAY020023124.1:1050-14620 GCA_025331085.2 Zoanthus sociatus | reverse complement strand
GAATTAAAATCAATTGTTTGTGGTGTATATTCTCACTGTTTTAGTATATACTAAAATAATTATCCAGCTCAATGTTGCATGGTGCCTAACAATAGATATATTTACCTCGCTCAGGACTTTGCAGCTCGGTAAATATATATCCACCACCACTACTACTATGCCACATCGGTGGATATAATTGTTAATTATAGTTTACAGAAAATGTCTGTATCAAATATAATTTGACTAAAGCAGCAAATAACAGCAAAAAATATATTGTACTAATAAATAAGTAAATAAATAAATAAATAAATACTAGGTAAATAGATAAATAAATAAATAAAAGCTTATACCGCGCCTATACAACAGTCCTAAGCGCCTTACAAAAATATACTTATGAAAAAAATATATAAATGTATACAGTCTAGAGTAGATAAAACTAAAAACAAAATAGTAATCAATTAGAAAAAAAAACAAACTAATTAGTTCAAGTGCTAATTTGAATAAATGCGCTTTTAGTTTAGATTTAAATGAAGTAATACTGTCAGCTGATCTAATGTTAAAAGTTAAAGAGTTCCAAAGGATTGGCGCATGAACTAAATAGGATCGGTAGCCATACGTTTTAAGGTTGTAGGGAGCAGAAACAAGTTTATGTTTATCTGAGGATAATCTGAGAGCTCTATTGGGCCGGTACAGAGTGAGCTGTTGCTATAAATATGACGGAGCTAGGTTGTTTAGACACTTAAAAGTAATTAAATTGATCTTAAAAGTAATTCTCCATGCCATTGGTAGCCAGTGGAGGAGTTCTTGTACAATAGGACTTATATGGCCATTTTTTCTTGCTCCAAATAATCAATGATTATAATTAGACTTTGATTTTTCTTACCAAATCAGTTTCTCCCAGATCCAACTCCTCCAAAAAGCAGTTGACTTGCAGTGCACCAGCAAGAGCCATTGTCCCTTTGTTACCAATCTTGTTGCCATTAAGCATGAGAACTTTCAAAGATTCGTTCACCTGTGAACATGAAAAAGCATTTCAGCATTTCTAGATCATATTAAAAACAATAATAACAAATGCCGTGAAAGACTTTTAATTTTAAGAACCTATTAACTAACAAGGAAAGGGTCAAACAAGTGGCAGTGAATTGAGAAAAGTTCAAATTGCGCCAGGCACCCCTTCAAATTTAGTGCCTTGATCAAAAAGTATGCCACACAGCCTCCATAACTATTATTAACATAATAATTAACATAACAGCTTGACATAATTCTCTTTGCCGAAGTTAAGTGATTCTATTGAGATGAAGTGGCACTACTACTACTTCATGATATTAATTTGATCATGATAGAAGTAGTTTCTCTAGGAATCAGTGGTATTTATAGTACACTGATCTGCCAAAGATAGCCTTTAATTGTTTATACTTTAGAACTAAACTTGCTCACGAGACCGAACTGATCAGTTTTTCTAGGAATCAGCGGTATTTTTAGTACAATGATCTGCCAAAGGTACAGTTTTTCTGGAAATCAGCAGCCTTTTTATTACAATGACCTGCCAAATGTGGTCTTTATTTATCAGAACCAAACATGCTCATAAGATTAACTTGGTCAGTTTTTTTTTCTAGAAATCAGCTGCAGCACAATTATACTTCACGGTTTCACATTTGCTATAAATTGATAAGGCAACAGAACTTTCTTGCCAGGTGTTAACTTTTTAAATTAAATCAACTATGTTAAATATTAAACTAATTCTTAAAGCATTATCTAGACCAACCTGTAGTCCTTCTGCTATTGAAACTCCTCCATCAGGACCAATGTCATTGTAACTCAGTATTAGTTTCTGTAGTGCTACATTTTCCTAAGAACAAATTTAAGCGTCTAAAACTATAAATAACAGTAATCAATCAATTTAAAAAAAATAAAATATGACAGTACAAAAAACTAATTAAAACAAAATGCAAAGAACATTCTAACGTTTTCCATCACTTCTAAACAACAAACTTTAGTTGACTAAGTTTAGCTACCGAACCATTTTCTAATTGCATCTATGAAAATTTTTATATTCAAAAAAAACAACTACTGTTAGTAACATTTTCAAGCATCTTACAATTAGCTACTGGTTATCTGATAGATATTTGTACTTGTTGGTGTTAGCCTTTTGTCTTAAAACGATTTATGCATTAAAGACTATTAGATTATATTAAACCCAGAAGCATAGATTAGGTTAGGTTAGGGTAAGGTAAGGTAAGAAAAGGTAGGTCAAGGTTGGGTAAGGTAGGACAGGGTAGGATAAAGTACAGTAGGACAGGGCAAGATAAGGTACGGCAGGTTAGGAAAAGGTAGGATAAGATAGAACAGGGTAGAATAAGGTAGGGTAAGGTAGGATAAGGCAGGACTGGGTAGGATAAGATAGGAGCATAAGACTTATAGAACATTGCCTTTAAGCTGTGGGAAAACGTGCGTATGAAAGTCCTTTTTAAACTGCAGATACTCACATATTTCTTCACTCAAATGTGGCATTCTTATTTTTTTCCAATTTGAGATTAGAATTCGTATTAATTTAAGTTCTTGTTTAATTTCCCTTTGTTTATCAATATAAACTGATAATTTCTCTATTAATATTTCATTTTAGTATAAACGTACTAACGGTCTAACACGCATCCTGCATTCTAATTGGCTATTCTACCAGAGGTCTATTTTTGATAGCCTACTAGTAGAGAAAAGATGGCGGATCAAAATAGTAATGAGCCCCATTTTGCTATAAATATTAGAAGATTTCATCAATAATTTATTTTGAACATCCTTTTTTGACAGATTACTACGTTTATACTAAAACGATTAGACCTCTCGGCCTCATGGACTATGACTATGAGGCCTCATGGGCTATTGACTCATAGTTCATTCATCCTTAGGTCTAATTGTTAAAGATCTTGTTTGAATTGTGACAATCCACTCCATTTTGTGTTGAACTAAATCCCTAACTAACAACTTTAGTAGTTTTAAATGAGATTACTAGTATTCAACAAATGATTCTTCAATTTGTGTTATCAAGGTTTTTAATGCGACCATTATGAAAGTCCATTTTATATTGTGGATACTTTGTATTTCTCCACAACTGTTTAGATAAAGAACCAGGCCAACTTGTAATTAAAAGTATTGATGATGACATTTATAACTGAAATCTATGTGAAAGCATTTAGATGAGAAATATGGAGATCCTGTCAAGATTGCAGACATTACCATTGACGTTATTCAAAGATTTTAAACAGTAAATGAGGGAGAAGATAAATACTTCATAGAAATAATCTCTGGACACATAGATCTCGCAAGACTTGGTCTAGAAACAGAAATAGGAATAACTACAGTTCTATCAGAGTATAAAAAAAGGCACTTCCAACAGATATAAGATGGAGTTGGCCTTCTATGTTTTGAAGCAAAACTTATGTTTCCAAAAAGAACAAGTGGAAAAACACATAGTCCAAACCATACGAAATTATATCAGATGAGATTCCTCCAAAACTCACAAGTAAACAACATATATGTTCTCCTTGGATTGGCTGGACCCTATACAGTAAGAGCAAAGATCCTGTTACAGACCATATGGAAAAGTGGCATAAGTATTGACTGGGACGATACTAATACTGTAAGAAAATATGTGCCCGATAGGATAACATTCTTTAAAGACCTTGAAATAATAAATCCTTTACTTGTCATATCTAAGGACAGGTCAGATCAAGCATGTGGAGTGTGTGCATAAGCAGATGGAAAAGGAAGGATGGTACACATGATAGCACATCTAAAAAAGATGTCAATTGACCGAATTAAGTTATGTGCAGCTGTCTCAAATAAACGGCAGTAAAGCTTTACTGAAAAGGAATGTCAATATACATTCCAGAGATGCTATCATCTTGCATGCAATGATACATGGATGTAACACATTCACAACTACTAGAACTGGAGAAATCCAAGAAGGAACAAATCCAAATGACTGGTACTGGATCGAAAGCAAGAATACTGGCTCATAGGAGGCAAATAACCAACCAAGACAGGAATTTAAAGTGCCTGGCAAAAAGGACCAAAGTTCCTTAAGCAAACTGAAGACAAGTAGCTAATAGTTTGGAACTATGTACAGAGCCAAAATTACCAGAACGACCTTAACCATTCATGGTGACAACCCTTTTGAAAAATTACAAAGAAAAGACATTGGTTAAGTACTCCAACTAATACAAATTAATATGCATAACAGCACGGATAGAAAAAGCAGATACAGAGGGTAAGAATAATCGATTAGGCCCCATATTACACAAAGATGGAATTTACATCAAGCATGACCAAAAAACTCAATGATGGATGGAAATCAGCCATAACAAGAAAGAGTTAGTACTACTTCTATACAATTGTCCATTTTTGCATCTCTATGTATACAACACATTTATGCAAAAGGGTCATCATCAAGGAATACTGACAACAGCAAGCAAAGCTAAAAGTAACCAAATCAATTAAGTTCCAGTGCATAACTATAAGAAGTTTGACAAAAAATTGAATGAGTACAGTAGGTAACAGGCAAACTCCCTCAAGAGCGTTTTTAACCTTCTCCAACATAGTACAGTGTTTAAAGACATTGATTTATTTGGTCCCTATACAATTCGAGATCAAGTCAAGAACAGAACTACTGCAAAGGTGTATGGAGTTATTTTCAATTGTCTCACAACAAGAACCGTATATCTGGATGTTGCAACTGATTACAGCACTGAGAAATTCATGATGGTACTTCGTTGATTCATAACTCTGAAGGGGTACCCTTCCAAATTGTTCTCAGATAATGGACCTCAATTAGTGGGAGCAAAATAAAGAATTACAAAAAGTTATGAAACTTTGGGAATGGAAGAAAATCAAATAATTTGCAGTGTAAAAGATGGTTAATTTCAATGAATCTTCACTTCTGCAGATGCCATAAGGCAAAACAGAGTAACAGAATCACTCATCTGAGATAAGTGAAGACAGCTATTCACTCATCCATGTTGTCCTAGAAAGAGAGCATCCTAACTTTCTCAGAATTTCAAACTGCTAATTTGCTCAATGAAAGGCCCATTGGTAGACACCCCACATCCCCTGATGATGGATCATACTTGTGTCCTAACTCCCAAAGTACCAAGCCAACCATTTCAAGAAACTGAAAATCCACGGCAACACTTTACAGTCATTTATACAAGCAATTTATAATAAACAACTTCTGAAGAAAATTGTCTCGCAACTTTCCCAAACTTAATAATTCGTCAGAAATGGTACACATCTTATTGAAATGTCCAAGTAGGAGATATAGTGCTCATACAAGACTCAAATGCAATCAGAGGTCAATGGAGCTTGGAAAAATATCCAATGTATACTCTGGTTTGGATGGGAAAGTTTGAAATGTAAAAGTACAAATATGAAGATCAGAATTCAAATGAATCAGTGTCAAAGTACGATGGCATACTGGTTATGTTACTGTGTTCAGACCTGTACATCGACTAGTATTACTACCACCTGTGGAAGATTGATCAACAATGAACCTCTCAGTAATGAAAAACTGATGCTTGATACAACAATAATAACTACATATTTTTTTATTGATAAGATTGTATTCCTTAACTTAGCAGGGGAGTGTATCATTCTAAGCAAAATGTAAGGAATCATTAACTGCTGTCACAATAAAAATACTAAAAACTTTTGATGTTACTGACTGAAATGGTATGTACAATATTTTTGAACTAATTTTGACATATTTCTGTAAACTCTGGCTCACACTCCCACCCACTCTTTAGATTTTGAACCTAGTCTCAATAAACAAGAGACTTGTTTAAACCATTGGATTTCCAGTTAGTAATACAGGTAGGACAGGGTAAGGCTGCAAGAGTAACTGAAGTGAAAGGGCTCTTTCTGCTTTGTGAATCCATTTAACAGGTAGGGAAGGTTAAGAGCAGTCAGGGGCCAGTGTATAAAGGTAAGGGAGATGTCCTAATGGTGGCCAAACATAAAAGAGTAACGTTTCTGGAACAGGATATGAAGGTGTGTGAGAAAACCCTAGAACAGAGGCTAAAAGATATTGGATTCCAGCTGGAAAAGTCAACTGTTGATGCAATTTTCACACTACGTCAGTTGCTGGAAAAGTTTGAAGGAAAGAAGAAAAAGCTTTTCCTTGTATATTTGTTATTTTAGAGACTGGCTTTTGATCTTGTGCCAAGGGAAGCAATTTAATCAGCTTTAAGACATTAATAAAAGCCTGAGGGTCTCATAGCCCTTGTTATAGACTTAAATAGCAATACAAGGTCAAGGACTTAAATAGCAATGCAAGGTCAAGGACTTAAATAGCAATGCAAGGTCAAGGTCAGGACTCTAGCAGGTCTTTCAGGTGAGTTTGGGATATGAGTTGTTGTACATCAAAGGTCAGTAAAGAAGGCGTCCAAAGCAGCAAGAGGTGAGAGATTATGGGACTTGATGTACGCCAGTGATCTACACTCTGTGATAACAGCTGAATCAGAAGAGTAGGTGGTTAGAAAATTCGGTTTATGGAAAAGAGAGATGGAAACTAAAGCATTATATTGAAGTTAAACACAATTAAGACCAAGTTGATGGTGATGGGTGAAGAATCTGCTGTTAGGCCAATGGGGAAGACACCCATGGGAGGTTTATTTAGGGTGAAGAAATTGGAGCAAGGTTGATATGATGTCAATGTTCTCCATTATAGGACTCGGAAATTAAAGAACAGCAGCATGTAACTTTTTGATGTCCAATGTAAGTGAGGGGAGTTGGGACAGATTGGAGGTGGGAGAAGATTAGTGAACAGAAATAGTGAACAGCTTTGATTATTTTGGTGATGAGATTTCATGTAGAGTAAGGGTAGAATCAGCAGTAAGGGATAGGATATCCTGTACTTAGAGTAAAAGGTGGGAATTGGTCAGAGAAGATATCAACAGCAGAGGATAGACAACAGTAGAGGCAACTCATATTATGTCTGATGCCAGGAGGGGGAAACTAGAGGGACATTAAAGGAAGATGATGATCATGATCCAACAGAACTCAAATTTGCATCATTGATTTACCTGTGAGTGTATATTTTGTAATATTTATTTTCAAACTAATTGGGACTTTGTTTCATTTCTCAACATGTGTTCTTAAACTAGAGGTAATGATACCTTTAGTTACACTTTAGTTTAACTTACCTTCAAGAGCTGACCAAAAGCTTTGGCTCCTTCATCACCGATACTATTGTAGGCAAGATCCAGGACTATAACAAACATGTTATTCTTAAGCGTTTTAAACAGCACAGTTGCATCCTAGTGGAGATAGAACATTCCATATCACTAAAATATCATCAGAGTTTCATTCTTATGCTTCTCCACAAAAATATCTGAACTGTACATTGTCAGAAATATAATATGAGCCTCAATCCACCCTCATTTATAATTATTATATATCATGTAAAAAAAAGACAGAATAATCTGATTAGGGCCATACAAATATGGAATAATTTAATGACCCTTTTTAAAATACTGAAACAAATTAGTGTAAATTTTTTTTTCAAATGAAGAATGAAAAAGTTGTATAACCCAAACTCTTTGTGTTTTAGAATTTAATAGGTTACCTCATCAGTGAGTTTCTTCCTAAACATTTCATTCGATTCATTTCTCTTGTTTGCATGAAGTCTAAGCTCAAACTCTTCTCTGGAAAATAGAAAATATATAATATATTTGTGTTTTGACCTTGTGTATATCAGCATTAGAGTACCAGTTAATAATGCCAAGTACCAGTTAATACCACCAAATACCAGCTGATACTACCAAATACCAGTTGATACTAGGTACTGAGTACCAGTTAATACTAGTGAATACCAGTTACTGTTATACTACTAAATACCAGTTAATACAATCAAACTCGTAGTGCATGAGGCCAAGAGGTCTAATTGTTTTAGTATCACCCAACTAATCGGACAGAAAAAGCAATAATAAAGTTAGCAAATGCAAGCTGAAGAAATATTTATTTAGGAATAAAATGAAATAAATCATCACGCTTGATAGTGCCAACTTGCTTTGTTTTGAATTTATAAAAGTTTGTAGTTTTGTCTAGTAAAGAAAACAACAACGAGAAAACTTACCATCAAAGATCTTCATCCCGTACTTTGCTGCCCTTTTGGTCTTTTCTGGGATGGAATTATCAAGTAAATTATCCAAAAGTTCCTGTGAAATTTCTACAAAATGTGAAGAAGCCGCCATTGCTTTGGTAGGTTTTCAAAACCGGCAAATTCCGCTACTCGATGACTATTACTAATGACCACTAGTAGCGTAGCCAATCAAAATGCAGGATTTGCAATAGTCCACTAGTTGGGTGATATTAATACTGAATATACATACTACTGAATACCAGTTAATACTATCAAGTATCAGTTAAAACTACTGAGAACCAGTTAATACTACTGAATACCAGTTAATACTAGTTACTGAGTACAAGTTAATCAGGGTTCATACTGAGAACAGGGGCTGCGGAGGGGGAGGGGCTGCCAGGGCTGAAGCCCTACCACTTTTTTGCATTTTTTTTTTTGTTTAGAATGGAGGGTATCTTGACTTGATTTTTTCCTGGCTCTTCCTTTTATGCTGCATTGATCGTTAACTCTCTTACAGCAATTCGACTCGAAGAGATCTGGCACGCGCGCGGACATATTCTGACAGGCATTCCTTGTTAGAGATGCCCGCTATGGGGAGCTGGGGACTACCATGTGCTTTACGCCTTGCTACTTGCAGTCAGTCGCAGTCAGTACTAATAAACAGGGAGAAAACTTGTTTCTTTTTTTCTGAAAAATAGCCCTACCACTTTTTAAGGTACTCCGCGGCCCCTGTTTTAGAACTCATGCGAATAGGTTTATTTTTATCTATTTACCAACCCCGGAAGGACGAAAAGTTTAGTTGGCTTAGGCGATAAAACAGGCTACAAAAGTGTTCGAATCTCGACAAGCCGGGATCGAATTGGTAACCTTGCTTGTGATGGGAATTTTAAAGCAGAGTTATTACTAACTACGCCAACCACGTCCTCCCTTAATTACATTGGAAACCAACTTATATTCCTGCTAAATAGTATTTGGAAGGAGCTTACAGATTGAGATTGCTCGGTACATGGACTGGAAGAGGAAGAGAGCTGCCAAAAGAAATGGGAAGGAGAAGCATGACTTAATACGTGTCTCAGAAATATAGAGGGTAATGCGGCGAGATCATTGGGTGGAGTACATAAAACTTTCTATTTTGGTGGCTGCCAAACAAAAGAAATGGTATGGTTTTTATTATATAACAAAGTTGGAAGGATAACATAGTGGATCATGGAAGTGGTCGAGAAAGTTAGTGACTGGTAACCCAGTAAAAGTTAGACATAGATATAGTAAGACTCCGTCTTGCTCGCAGATTAATCGAGATCAATCAAGAAAAGCAACAACAACAACTAGGAAAACGCAATCTAACCAATGCGCTTTGCACGCAAAACCGAAAATTGCATTTTTAATGCCGCAATGAAGCGTATAGTTTTATTGGCTATATATAGATGCGGAAAAAAATATTATTTTTTTTTCGTTTCAACGCAAAGCATTGTGGTATGGCATCAGTAAACCGTGTTACGCCACTTGCCTGAAATGCGTTATGGATTTTGTTCTCTTTCATAACTCTCGAAATGGCTGTCAACTTAATGTAGGACATTTTGTGAGTGACATAGTCTCAAAAGAAATTTCTTTTGCCTAAGAAAAGTTAATTAATTGTATGTGTGAGTTGTGATAAGAGCGTCCTATTCCTACTTGGCTCTTTTCCATTTTCGCTCGTCTTGAACTCCTACCTTTTTACAACTTGAGCATCTTGTGATTCAGATTCAGATTCAGATTTATTTTTTGCACTCTTTACAATGATATATAATATAATATAAGACAATATATAAAAGAAAAAAAAACAATGATCGAGTAAATAAAATATGTCATGAATGTGCGTGGAGGCTAAAGGAGCTAAAGCTTTCGAGTTAGCCACAACCACAGTTAATAGTTGATTTTGACAGGAAAAATTAAAGTCAGTTAAAGATAAGTTATTCAAGTATAGAGTAGTAGATTAACATTAAGTAGCAGTAGAGAGGAATAATGATAATAGTTAAAATTGCAGGGATGAAATTATGGGAAGATATAGTGAAATTTTTGAGGGCGAGTTATAAATGGAAAATTTAGCATTTTTACATTCTTATGTTACAGGTTATTAAGAAGAAGTAATTTACACTCAATTTTAAATCTTTCATGTGGCAATTTTTTTAATGCAGTTGGGATCTTTTCCCAAGCTCTTGAGGCAATAGCTTTGAATCTCAATAAACCAAAGTTTGTCCTGGAGGCTGGTCTAATAGGTTGTCTTTTAAGGCAGATCTAGTATTATATTTATGGATATCTTGAACGGATAGAATTAGGTCACAGAAGGCATTGGGATGTTAGTTTTAGCATACTTAATTTTATGTACAAGAACAGAAATCTTTAAATTAAATATTATGTCTAGCGTTAGTATATATCTAGAAGTTTGTAAAGGGGGGTGGCACTTTCTCTTGTATGAGCAAATAAAATAGATCGTATACATTTATTCTGCTTGGTTTTAATTTTTTGTATTAGAAACTGACTAGCTGAACCCCAGCTCAGTAAAGCATAATTACCATATGGGAATACTAGAGTATAGTAGATGTGCTTGAGTGTGCGAACAGAAGTATAGAATCTAAGTTTATTCAAAATTCCTATGTTCTTTGTAAGCTTATTATTAATGTGTTTTATGTGCGGTTCATATTTTAAGTGATTATCAATAAAAACACCTATAAGTATTTTATCTGTTTTGTACATTCTATATCACATGTTGTAAATGATATGCTAGGGTTTTTCTGGGAGAGGTAATAAGCATATAATTAGTTTTTTTTTTTTTAATTAATTGATAGTTTGTTCACAGCACAGAATTCATGAACATAAACAAGTTCATTATTAACAACTGTTTCCAACTCATTAAGGTCTTTTGATGAAAAGAATATATTAGTATGACTAGTATCGTCTGCAAATATTCTAAATAATAATTTTTGTGATGAATTTGGGAGATCATTTATATACAGAAGAATAAAGAGGGGACCTAGGGTAGATCCTTGCGCGACTCCGCAAGTTATATCTCTTAAATCAGATTTATATTCGCCAACTTTAACATACTGCTGTCGATTGCTTAAATAGCTAGTAAACCAAGTGTGTGGTAATCCTCGAATTCCATACTTGAACAGTTTTGCAAGAACTGAATTTGATGGTTAATACCCTCGCTCTATTGAGCAGGTATCGAAAGATTGAGGGTAGTTTTATCATATCATTAGTTTGCGAACTCTGATCAAATGATTTATTCTTCAACTATATGCATTTTAGCACTATGCTATTAGCAATCTTTGACTTTTTTTATTTTACATTTACTAAAATATTTTATAATATATATATATATATTTTTACTACCGAGCCGGGTTTTAAAGGGTATTTTTTCAGCTAAATGAAGCTTTTTTTATAATTAGATTTTGGAAAACACTTTTTGAAAAAATATTATTATAAAGGAAAACAGTAGAAATTCTTTACTCGTAGACAAAACGTAGTGTCTATTCCAACTTTTATTGATAGACTAACGAAAGAAGCATTAGCACGCCGTGGATTTTCCTTGCGAAATGTATTTAGCTACAATGAAAATGTAATTAATTTAGGTATATACGCAAAAAATCAACTAACGTTTAGGAACCACTGTGGTTCCATTTTCAAGAGTAACTAAATTAGTTAAAATTCACTTCTTAAGTGACAATAGATATTTTAAACTAATTTGCATATAAACAAAGATACAAAAAAAAAGGTGGTACAATAAGGGCCATTTTGTTAAGTCAAACAAAAACCTTAATACGAATTGAGTCAGATTGTGTGTTTAGCTTCGGTTTGAGATCTTTGATAAACAGCATTTGATAAACAATCAAGTTTTCCTATGTTCCTATTGAAGAAATGCACTGGAAAACTCGAATGTTTCATTTATGATAATCCCCCATTTCTTAGCGCTGGCCAGAAGGAGTTAACGCGAACTCTGCGGACGAGACTGAAAAAAATAAAAAGACACGGAGCCGAATACTGACTCCTCCTGACCATTGCCTGTCGGCGCGAGTAACAAGACAAGAGTGCCGTGTCCGGGATTGAAACCTGGGTTATTACGGCCACAACGCAATGTACTGACCACATACTATCACGGCTGAGGTCGGTGTATGAAATAGAATTAGCTTTGAAAATAGTATGGTTCCTTTTGTACCAATGAAAAAGAAACGAAAAAGGGAAAAAGAAAAACAAAAGTGCCGTGACCAGGATTCGAACCTGGGTTATTTCGGCCACAACGCAATGCACTGACCACTATACTATCACGGCTGAGGTAGGTGTATGAAATAGAATCAGCTGTGACAATAGTATGGTTGATATTGTAACAATGAGAAAGAAACGCAAAAGGGAAAAAACAAAAGTGCCGTGACCAGGATTCGAACCTGGGTTTTTGAGGCCACAACGCAATGTACTGACCACTATACTATCACGGCTGAGGTAGATGTTTGAAATAGAATTAGCTGTGACAATAGTATGGTTGATATTGTAACAATGAGTAAGAAACAAAAAATATAGAAAAGACATAAGTGCCGTGACCACGATTCGAACCTGGGTTATTGCGCCTACCGAACGCAATCTACTGACCACTATACTATCACGGCAGAGGTAGGTGTATAAAATAGAATTACCTGTGACAATAGTATGGTTGATATTGTAACAATGAGAAAGAAATGAAAAAGGGAAAGAACAAAAGTGCCGTGACCAGGGTTCGAGCCTGGGTTATTGCGGCCACAACGCAATGTACTGACCACTATACTATCACGGCTGATGTCGCTGTATGAAATAGATTTAGCTGTGACCTGTGACAATAGTATGGTTGATATTGTAACAATGAGAAAGAAACGCAAAAAGGAAAAAAAAAAGTGCAGTGAGCAGGATTCGAAGCTGGGTTATTGCGGCCACAATGCAATGTACTGACCACTATACTATCACGGCTGAGGTAGGTGTATGAAATAGATTTAGATGTGACAATAGTATGGTTGATATTGTAACAATGAGAAAGAAATGCAAAAGAGAAAAAACAAAAGTGCCGTGACCAGGATTCGAAGCTGGGTTATTGCGGCCACAACGCAATGTACTGACCACTATACTATCACGGCTGAGGTTGGTGTATGAAATAGAATTACCTGTGACAATAGTATGGTTGATATTGTAACAATGAGAAAGAAATGAAAAAAGGAAAGAACAAAAGTGCCGTGACCAGGATTCGAACCTGGGTTATTGCGGCCACAACGCAATGTACTGACCACTATACTATCACGGCTGAGGTAGGTGTATGAAATAGAATTAGCTGTGACAATAGTATGGTTCATTTTGTAACAATCAGAAAGAAATGAAAAAGGGAAAGAACAAAAGTGCCGTGACCAGGATTCGAACCTGGGTTATTGCGGCCACAACGCAATGTACTGACCACTATAC
>JAOBAY020023123.1:0-24663 GCA_025331085.2 Zoanthus sociatus | reverse complement strand
CAGTAATATTATTTATGTATGGATATCACTTGAGATAACGCACGAGAGTAGTCATTGTTGTTGGAACAAAGGATATGCATGAATAATTAATGAGCTTGCATGCATAAATAAGTACACCCCAGTACGGAAATTTTCCCCATTTTACTAAAGATAAACAACACGTTGTGTGAGGCTTAAACAGTTCTTTCGTTGCTTTCTGTTGTTCAATAGTAATAGGTAATGAAGGATAAAGACATGTTTTTTTCTGTATTCTTTGCTTTTTATGCACTAAAATCTCTTGTGCAGCCGCAAAAGACCATGTATACATACAATGAATTTTTTTAAACAGTATAAAGGATTTCTTGTCACTTTGAGGAATAAGTCAAGGCGAAAAAAAAGCCGTAGTTGTTGCCAGAGCTTTTGGTCTGTATGTGTTAGGGTTTCCTGTATAGGTTATGGAAGAAGAAGTGAACAAGGTGCTAAAATAGGAATACAAAAGTAATGACCTCAACCTGATTCCTGATAAGCATGGGTAAATGATCTGACAAAAAATGGCCAAATCTTGACTGTCCACACCAGAGGATATTAACAATGGATTAAGAACAATTAGGAATATAATATCACATAAGTTTTAGGGATTTTAGTGAACATTTTACAATATTTGATAATGAACATCTTCCATTTTATATTTGAAACTACTCTGTTTTGGGTAAATATTTACATAAGATGTGTAAGCTCGGGTGTTTTTAGGTCTTTATTCAAACATAAATTTAGTAAACCTATGAAAATAAAGAAAATCACTTAAAACAAATAATCTGAGTGAGATTCAGAAAGTAGTTCTACTCTCAGAGGAAAGAAACTGCAACAATATTTTCAAACAAATAACGTGACTGCTGGACCAAACATAATAAGAATTCAAAGTACAATTAGTCTGTTAAAACTGTTTGATATTTCGATGAAAATGATATAAGTAAGTCCTCCTTTATTTTGAATCCTCTGTCCGCCATGACTTGATCAAATGGTTCAATAAAATTAAAAAAAGCACTGTCCCTCACAACAAACACATCAGATGTTTGGCCACCATATGCTGGGGACACATACAATCGTTGCCAAAAACTTTGAACCCCCTCGTAAATATCATTCACTATTTGTGTGTTTGAAAGTTGAATCATCCCCCCTCCCCCCTAATCAATGTTGAGAGCAAATGGTTGTACCCTAAGGTTTCTACTGAAGTACCAAATGTTAAAATTCAATTATTTTTGTCCAACACTGGTTAGGGGGGGAGGGCGGAATTTTTGAAATACTCATTTCATGAACAGTTTTAGTACTTTGTGAATTAATTAGCGTACAGGTTCAAGGTATTTTGGCAACGATTGTAGATTTAATCCCAAAGGAAAGTTGTTTCCACTCCAGTTGACAGATACTGTGAGAACCGATATGAAAGCCAATTTAACTGAGCATCTCTGTAAAAAAAAATGCAACATCTGATACGCTTGCTCGATTTTCTCTTGTTTTCCCAATTTTCCAACGGATATTTCAAAGTCATCAAAGTTCATGTTTTGTTGCCGTGCATGTAAAAACTTCAAAACGCGAGACTTAGAAAATAAACATTGCAGCAGTAGAAAGTGATATATATGAAGCCGAAGAAATGTGAATGGTATTTCAGTAAAAAGCTTTTCCTTCACGGACCAAATCACAAATAAACCAGTTTAGTCTTCGAACCTGATTGTACAGGGTGTAAAATTCATACCAGATTGTAATTCGTGAGATAACTATGCAAACAATTATGGAACTCGACACGTAAAAATGATGTCATCAGTATGGAATTTCTGGTCTTGAATCACAGACTTCTCTCTCGCGAAACCAGTGGGCGATGAAGGCTGTATTTGCAGGCTAGTATAAGTGTAAAAAATGCAGTAGAAAAAATATACCGATTAATTTTTTTATGAAAAGGAAGTTGCTGATTTTAATGAAGATACAATGCAACCTCATACCCCGGCTTTTTTCAAAAATGAGTGCAAAAGAAAAAAAGTGAAAAAGACCCTGGGTGCTCTCTCAAAATCATTAATCTGTAATAGTATATTTTATCTTTTAACTACAACAACATTTGTTCAAATCAGTTCATTGTTCGATTTTAAAATTTATGCGCTTGTATGGACCCTGGGCAGTCATTTGCAATTGGTACAAATTGTAAGTGTCAGCGCATTAACAGCATTCTTCAACCTTAACTACTTTAAAATAATGAGTTTAATACATCTGCTTCGGCTAAACACAGCTTAATTAAACCCGAAGTTGTTCAATTAGCAATACGAAACCATATTTATTATAGAAATAATAGGCCATTGTACGATCCTGTAATTTTACTACAACTACACCAGGATCATTTTTGTTTTTTTTGTTTTCTTTTTCAGATTGATAAATTCTTTTGAGAATTTGACAAAAATTGACAAAAATGGCCTTAAAAATGCACAGGTGTTTGGTACTTGCAGTAAAACTCATCATAATGCTAATATCATACTGATGAAATAATGAACTATCGTATTTCACGAAGCTACAAAGTATAAAGCTTTCATCGATACTTGTATAAATTGTACTCTTAAATATCAAAATGCAGTCTTTCTTTAAGGATCCATACATGTGCAGCTTTGAGCAGGTGACGAACATTCTCTTCTACCCTTCGTAACCCACGCCAAAAGTAAGAATGCCTTTTTAGAAGGCACTCCTTGTTGATACAGTAGTATCGTGTAGCCGCCTTCTGACCAGTTGGCTCCAGCAATATAATCTTTCCCTCTGTATTTTTTATTGGATAGTAATAACACTTCCTGTGAGCTATGGCAATATCAAATGGAATGCAGGCAACCCTGCATTTAGGAAATTCCACCTTGCAACTTGGGCACTATACAGTTTTTGGCGTGTTTCTTGTATGTATGTGTCACATAAAAAAGTTGTGGTTGTGATTTATTTTTGTAAATATCATAGGCTTTGGATAATCGAGCTCTGGGTCAGCTTGGATATCTAGTTGAATTATTGGTGTTAGCTCGACATTGTGTTCATCCCCAGTCCTGCTTGAGATCTTGATAGCTGCCACTCAGTTACTGACATTCGTCGCCATGACAAACCTCTCTAATAATGGTTTTAATTGCATTTGAGAGTCTGCGACTACTAAAACATATGCTCATTTTCTAGTCCTGCTGTGATTCCTTTTGCCTTAATGGTTCGCTTATTCTTTTCAAACGAATAAGTGTCCAATATACTCAACCTTTTTATTGTTGCAAAACAGCTGAGAAACTTGTATATACTTCTTAAAACAATTTCTCTTTTCGCAATTTACCGTTTTGTTTCGCCTTGTTTCGTCTCGCTAAGTACCGTAAGACACGTTTAAGAATGTTAAGTTTTTCAGATCAATTGGAAAGCCATTAGAAGTGCTATTTATTTTAAATGTCCTGTCTACCAAGTTTTTATAAGACTTTGTTAATATCTGAAAGAAGTATAACAAAGAAAGTTAGTTAAAATTCCAGTATATGTCTTTTTATGAAAAATAGAAGTTATGTTTTTACCGGCGGATTTATTGATTTCTAAAAAAGATAATTGACCATCCATGTAATCGACATTTGTAACGATTTTTCACATTCTATTGAAGATGACATTGTGACAATGTCAAAACATGTCTAGAATAACTGAAAAGTATATTTGTGTATTTGAAGCGTACATTATCTTTGGTGTTTGTACGTTTTTATGGTTATAAAATTTCAGTTGTTAAGATATAGGGAGCCAAAATGAGGGTAAATAGCCAACGTATTCACTACTCCCTCTATCCGCCTTTTGGTGACAAATTTGGCGCTGCATCACTCACAACAAACTGTCTAGCAGGGGACTTCCAGCTTTTCAGTATGGCTGAGTCACATGGGCTACCGTGGAATTAAATAATATGCATTGTTTTGTACTGATTTGTATTACCCGAGAGTATTAAAAAGCATGATACTTACACTCAACAATTCCTGGTATGCATATAATTTTATTAACTTTTCATATATTAATTGATTTATTTGACGCTGGCTACATGTAATTCTGCACTAGTAGCACCATTGTTGTTTAATTAATGGTATATACACACAAAAATAAAACTTGCCGTTAAAAATACATGCAGTCGTGGCATATCGTCGTGCACTCCAAAGATAGTTTTCCTCATTTTTCATTTAATTGATTTAGAAAAGCAGGTCAGGTTACATTGCCAAAGAGGCAGCGATTGCCACAACGCTAACAGAACATTGCAAGATGCCTCCCAGGTATATTATACTAAGGAACTGAACTCTTGCAACTTACATCAAAGAAGATCGCAAAATTATTATAGAGTGGCCTAACAGCACCGTAATAGCATCTTCTGTTGGGAACGTTTACTCATATTTCTCAAACAAGTATACCCGTATAAGATCATCTTTTGATGGGAAATGATCTAGAAACATATTGAAGTGCTCCTTTGAAATTTACGAAAGAGCACACAATTCGCAAAACATAGACCTGTATGCTTTGTACCCAATGTTGAATTGGTCTAGGTTGCCTAATACGTCTACCTTGAACCTTATAAAAAACACTCATCTTGTCTATAGTTACAAGTTTCCAAGGCCCAACCTCCTCGAGGCATGATATCATTGGAACTTGGCCTTTGATCTTTACTGCTGAACGAGCATTGAACGCTTTGCACAGTGGCAAAAGGACCTTTGTGCATGAGGACTTTCTTGTATATTGTGTTGCTCTCTTGTTTTTTGTTCAAGCAGTCATTTAGCAATGGAAAGATAAAAACAGCCTGAACTAGCATTAAAATTTGAATTTTCAGCAAAGTATTAACAATATCAATAATATGATATAAAAATTTAAGCAACCCATAACATTGGAGCGCCCAATTTAACCTTTTTTTGAAAGTCATCAAGAATAAAACTATTCCGTCGAGGATGAAATAATAATATGGGTTCCCTGTGGTAATTATATTAGTTAGGTAATAAGAGTGGCTGTCTGGTGATAGATCGTTTCAGAAATATCAGTGAATTTTTATGCCTAAACAACATCAAAGTTTTTTCTCCCTCGGTTGAAAGTGAAAGTGTGATATCACGTTCTTCCGCTGAAGTGTCATGTATCAGCCCAATCCACCAGTTTTCATCTTATGCACAAGCGATGTAGCTGCCTATCTCGTACTGCATTATGGAAATCCCTACACTGGATGCATAAGTGGTTGCTCCATGTATACTGTTGCCTCAAGTGATGGCTCATCCCCTCTGACACTCACTGGAGCAGCAGCTTATGTTCTGATTCTCCTTCAAATTGGAGGAGAATTTTGCTTGGTGTTTTGCAATGTAGTGGTTTGTAGTTAGCACATTGGTTTTTTCAACCAGTCTTTCCACAAATTCTCTGACTGGCTGGCTACGGTTAGGGTGTGGTCAGATCTGTGTTTAGCCAAAGCTTATAGCTAATCGATTCATCTTCACCCTCATCTTCATTGCCTGCCCAAAAATCTTTTCTAAGGAAAAAATAAGGTTTTCAGCGCCAGGGCAATTTTCGTATCTGTAAATCATGCATAGTTTGGAATCAACTGAACAGACAGGCTTTGCTGTTAGGTTATGATAAGTCCGTTACTCCCCATTCCTGCATTGTATGGCAGTGATCATAAATTTAACATTGTCATGTATGGTACACACATACACAGAATGTGTTCCTCTACAACCAACAGTAATGCAGTGCTATGGTCTGAGATCACAAAATTTTGATAGCCTTACTTTATCTATAGGGTGCTTACCTTGCAGTTCTGGTATAGTAATAATAATAATGATAATGATAACAATATTAATATTAGCAAATCCATAATAAAATGGCTCTTCTGTGCAAAGTTACAACATGACTAAAAATATATAAATATCTATACTAAACTCATTTTTGTTCAAAAGAAGGGGACGCTTTTGTTTATAACGTTTCCCATCTGTTCCCTTTGCCCGAGTTGTAGTCCTTTGACCCTGGCAAGAGACAGGAATGCTCATGCTCTTTACAGGTTTTCACTCTCTCTTGCACAGCTCTATGGACACATTTTCCTACTGCAGGTTGGGGCTTTGCCAATATACCATTTTTATTCTTAAGATGTTTCGCTCTCCTAACCTTGTACTCCGAAACACCAACTCTTCAATAATCTTGGCAGGCTTCTACCTCTTGGTTACAAGGATTAGCTGTTGTAGTTGTTTCTGACATGGTTATATTTTCATTTTCTCTTTCAGCTGGGCTACAGTGGCTTTACAGGAGATATTCCAAGTTCAGAGAAGTTTTTGTTTGATTCTTTCACCTTTTCATTTAATTTACCTGAAGAGTCTATAGGGCTTTTGGAATTTGATTCTTTAACTTTGTTGAAGTTATCTTCAGAGCTTTCTGCATTTAACGTCTTAAAGCAATCGTAGGAAAGCTTTCCACCTGGCTCTAGTGACACATCTTTGATAATGTTTGACATCATCCAGGCGCAGAGTTTTCAGATTTGTTTTCATCTTTTTCTTCCCACCATGCCTTTTTTTAGGATCAGGACTTGCTCATGGTTCAGACTCACTTTCCCATCATTCTCGTTGACCTCAATACCTCACCTTCACGTAAGAATACCCCTTGTGTCTCAATCAAGGTCTCTCAAATTTATCAGATCTTTTTTCCTGATAGAATAGGGCAGGTGAACTAGAATTAGTGGACATTTTGCATATAAATACAAATTTCCATTTTAGATAAGTTAAGCAATTAAAGTAAAAGCCGAACATGCAAAGAGATTTTCTTGTATAAACATTAAATTTATTCCATGAAATGAACAACTTCAATACATTTATTAAGATATAAGCTAACAAAATAACCGCAACTCAAGTAGAGCGGAAATTTGGGCAGAGTAAGGCTTTTTTCTTTGAGTTTTATCAGTGAAACCTTTATAATTAAAACTATAACTGATTTATGGAATCAGTGGAAGACAAGAAGTGCCTTTGTTTTGCTATGTCCATTAGGCATTATTTTTAACTTTTAGCTTCAAAAACCTATGTGCTTGAAGAGCATTTTTTGATTCAATATTGGTAGGGTTCGGGATTAAAAGTTGGCAATCTGCTTTAAATCTTGAATCAATAAAATCGTCAGTGTGTACATTTAGTAAACCTGACACCTCAGCAACATCTTCTATTTGATCTTTCGTCAACTTTAGTCTCATGTTACTACCACCATATTTTTCAGGGAATGAGCACATGTGAAGTCACAGGTTTTGTGACTTCTGTTCAAGGTAAGACTGTTCATATTATTGCCGGAAAGCATGTTGTGGCCAAAACATTCGAAAGAACGCAGGACTTCTACATAGATATGGTTCACTATTTACATAAATTTCACACTTAGAGGGGCACCAACATGGCGGCCACCTAATTTAAATTAATCTGTGACGTCACGTGAAAGTTATCTTATAGATAAAAACAGACTGACAATGCGTGTCATTGGTCTTAAACTGCAAAAGCTTCACAAATACCAACAGGAAGGAACTGAGATACAAAATAAAACAATACACTGAGTTGTCAAAAACTTATATTGACAACTTAATTTCACAGTGATATTTGTGAACATTTTATTCACTTCAAGAGGAACTCTGAAGACACATGTCTTCAGTCTTTTTTGTCAGTAGAATTGAATAACTTGAAACTGCTCTATTGCAATATTCAATACAGTATTTCAGTATTTTGGAATGTAGCACAGTCCAGGTTATCCTTCTGAGCAATCACAACTGTCACATCCGATCAGAAGCACAACATAAATCACCATTTTGCAAAGCCATTGTTTTTAGTTCCATAGATTTAATAATAGCAAGGTTATTGTTAAAGGTAATTGTTTTTGCAGGCTTTACTAATCAAAAGGTACATTAGGTGGGCAAAAATTCACAAGTGCTGCACAAACCCTTACAATGCGGTCAACTAGTGGGATCTTACGGTCAGATGGTCCATTGGGGTTACAAATCAAACAATGAACTAGTAAAGTGCGTTGCAAAATTGTATATTTTTTATGCAGAAGTCCAATGAGTCTTTCAACGTGGATCCTCACATTTGCAATACCACGTGCTTGTCGATATCCACTTGATTCTTCTGACTCCTTCCCTTGGTAAATGCTGGTTTTACTAACTTGGCATGTTTAAGTCCAACACTCAGTTATTGTAAATCCACGGTCAGCCATAACCATTTCCCCTGGTAGTAGTTTATCTAAAATCCACAATTTTCTGTTAAGAATTTTTCTGATGTGTGGCCACCCCATGCCTCTGACACATAAGACACAGTTCCTTGTCGTGTTATACCAATGACTATCTTAACTGTGTTGTGATGCTTATAGTTTGAAAAAGTTTGAGCCCTTGCTAAAAGGTTTGTTGAGTTTTCAATAAAAACCTCGAAACAATCAGAACAGTGATTTTCTTGCATAATGCATATTGAAAACATTGTGGTATTGTCCTCCACAACTGCTCCAGACAGGGGTCTGGCCAGGAAACTAGAGGGAACAATTTGGCGTCCATGACTTTCAGCCAAGAGCAGAAGATTCGTGGGACTTTAGACAGGGATAATTGAAAGCAGTAGGCCAGATCTTGAAAAGGCATGTTCAGCCGTAGTTTCATTAAAACAATCACAAACTCCTGGAAACTGTTTAGTAACAGAGTTTTATGAGTGACATGGGGAGCAACATGTTCGAACACTACCATTAAGACTTCATGTGGAGGGCAGTCCCATATAAAATTGGACTTTATTGTCCAAATCAAAAAAATCTTTGTTGGGAGTTTCGTATCCTTTATTGGAAAACATGTACTCAAATTCATCAGTCTGGCAATCAGCGTCTTCGGTTGGCACTTTGTAGTCGAAGGCATCGGTTTGACAGGCAGTGTAATTTGTTAAGGCAATCTCATCTTATGTTTCTGCATCCATCGATGCTTGAATGTCTGTATTTATTGCCAAGCCTGTTTCTGTGTTTTCTTTGACAGCTGATACTGAGGTAGACTGTTGTTCAAAGTCTATTTCTGCAACACAGGGACCTCCTTCAAGTAAATGTTTCCCGCTTTGCTGCCACTTCAAGTTCCTATTGCTCGATCACTTGTTTTTGTCTTCTTTTTACCCTTTCAGCCCTTTTTTCAGCATTATTGTGGTCTCTCCATGAATATTTCTTCTTTCCGAGGTTTAGTGTTGGTGTCCAGTCTACATTATAGCTGTCCCAGTTGGCTGCTGGTTTCCAAGAAACAAAATGTTTGTGCAAACATGTTCGCTTTGTAGCACGTCTTTCGTCACTAACAGCTGAAATCCACAGATTTCTCCTAGTCTCCGCGAGTTCTTCAAATTTTTCACCCTCATTCTTTATCTCTGTAGGTAAACGACAAAAACCAATTTCTTTTTCCTTGCCACTTTTGCTCCCACAACCGACAACAATGCATAAAACCATACTGTCATTCTCACTCACGCCTCTTTGTGTTTGGTTTGTTTACACTCAAGGGCCACCAACATGGCAGATAGCAACCGTTGTCAAGTCTTAGGTGATGTTACTATTGTTCTTTAAAGTATCTCTCCAACCTTTCATGGAGGTCCCTCCACCACCTTTCAATCTTGTTACTTTTGGAGCATCTATAAATAACTGAATGAACAGGATAATCTAATTTATCAAACTGGTTTATCAAATATACATGAATGGTCGCTATTTTGCCTGTCCGTCCACCTGTCAATCCTGAGATTTCTTGGTGGATTTTTTTTCAGTAAAGAGGTATTGCAGGTACATCTTACCTATAACTAAAGGATCTGAATTTGAAGGTGACACGAACAAGTAGAGTATTTGCGTGAAAATGTATTAAGACATCCATAAGCCTCAAGTGGAATTGTCCAGTTTTGATATCCTTATAATTTATCATGGCCATCAAATGAGACCAGCCATGATGGGCCATCAGATTTGAAGTGACCCTTAGGCTTTTTTTTCTTTAACACTTCTTTCATGAGGAGAGAAGGAGGCTGCCATTTTGTTTAGAAGCATTAGTAAAACCCAGGGTAACTTCTGATGATGACGCTGGTAATTTTTTTTGAATGAACCGGCGTTATCATCGCAATTTATGATTTTTTTTCAGTGATCATTTCTTACAAGAAAAGTAATAATAATTTAAATGTAACATGTAAAAATATTTTAGATTTAATTTCCAGATGGGGTTTTCCATCTATTGTTACAGCATGCATCTTCTACTTATTTTCATTGTAGTACAAAGCAGAAAGAGACAACCCGGAGGTAGATGTGTAAAGTTCATAACCCATCTAGTTTTTTAGTGGAAGATAATGTTTGAGCAACAATCAAAAATGATTTTTGTTTTAAGTACTTTTTAAATATTTTTTCAAGATCAGCATGAACTAATGCTGACAGTACACTCCTTATCTCTGCACCAAAACTACTGTATAGAATCTGCTCCAAAATAGCTATAGTGTGCACAAGCGTCATTTAAATCCTAGCTTTAAAACCATTTTATTTTAGAAATTTTTTTAACTTCTTGAAAGTTTTATGTTCTTATAGTAAATTGTTTTTAAGTGTAAAACCTCAATATTTGTTTATATGTTGCAGTTTATTTAGCTAAGTCTTTAAACAATTTTTTTTAACAAAAATTCACATAAATACATATGGCTGCGGTGCTTAGGGATTCGAGCGAGCTGATTCAGTTTCTGGAGAACACAGTCTTTTCCAATCGCAAATGGTTTTTTGTCATTGCGAATGTAACATCACTCTATCCTAACGTTGACACTAAGAAAGCTTTAGTTGCTCTTAACTTGCTTTTTTGAGAAGCGAAAGTTCTGGAGAGTTCGCTATTGATTCAGCCCACCAGACTTGTATTTGAAAACAATTATTTGTCTTCAGAAGTTAGTCAGGATATTTTCTACCTAAAGTTTGGTATCGCAATGGAGACCCCTTCTGCTGTTACTGTGGCAAACGTTTCTATGTATCATCATAAGAAAGATATTGTTGAGCATTACTCCAAATATCTCGTGCTATACAAATGTTTCATTGATATTTTCGCGATATAGTGCAGGCCCAGAGATACCCTTCTAGAATTTCTAGGTTCTCTTAACAACAAAACAGGTAGAATTAAACTTACTTACTGTAGCAGCAACAGTAACATTTCTTTTTTGGATTTATCTATATATAGAAATAAGTCTTCTAGCGTGCTGCACTTTGCCACTTTTCAGAAGCTGCTTAACAGATATTTGTATATACCCCTTCAGCCATTTCACCCTGCTAGCAATAAGAAAGCCTTCATTAATGGTGAGTTAATGCGATATGTTAGGAACAGTTGTCCTTTAAGTCTTTCACCGAGACTAGGGACAAGTTCTTGAAATGGCTTCAACTTAGGGGAAATCCATTTAGTTTTTTGCTACCTTTGGGAAAGATGTGGGAAAGCATTGTGTAAACATTTTTACATGTCTCGTGTAAACATTAAAACATTAGAAAGTAAAACCAATACGACTTTGAAATATATATATATATTACACATAATACATATGGTTGGCCACACCAACCTTCTTCAGGTGTACAACCAAATGAAAGATCGTTACGTGTTTACAGATTTTTTTAAAAAAAGAGCACGTGTCGGGTTAGTGTCTTTCATCTCTGGCATTAAGACCATTGGTTTCAAGTGTTTTAGCTCTGATGATAAGAGTTGCTTCTCTAGCCTTACAAATAGAGTCTCGGAAAGAAAATATTTTTTCGATGGGGATTAGTTGCAAATCAGTAGCAGTGTGAACTGGATTATAAAGAAAGTGTTCAGAGACTGTAGTAGGCCTAGAAGTATTGTTGAAGTTATCAACGGTTCTACGATGCTCGATAAATCTGCCTTTCAAACGCCTCTTAGTTTCACCAATGTATTGTAAATTATAGTGATTGCATTGTATCGTATAGATGAGATTTTTAGTGTTACAAGTAAAGTGATATTTTATGGTGCGTGTTTTTCATTAGCATAAAGGAAAGTATATTGAGTGAGACCATCATTAATGTAAGGCCAAGTTGTGCAGTTCTGTTCCGCAGCAGTAACTGCCAGGCAGGAGCTGTAGAGTGTTTTTGTTAGAAATTTCAGAAGGTAATTTAGGTTCAACCAGAAAGTCATGAAGATCGAGTGGGTGTCTAAAAGCAACAATAGGTGGATGTGGGAAAGCATTGTGTAAACATTTCTTGGACATGCTTGTTCCTCATTCGTAAATCCAGCCAAAATAGCATCTCAAAATATAATCTGGAGACCTGAAGATGCCTACGGTAGTTAAATGAAAAGTTTTACAAAAATAGTTTTCAGAGTGCTGCTTACTAGTTTACATTTAAAAAATTGACATCATACTAACATCTTTTTAAAATCTTGGTTTCAGGACAACTTCTAAGTTGATGGTTCCTGCTGAACCTTTTTCCATGGAATATTTTTCAAAATATACTTATCAATTATTTCATATTATAAAATGTATTACTTGTTCCTAATTGATCAATAGACAGTAAGGTAGATCTTGATAAAATCATATGAAATGAGATAGAAAAGCTTTTAACTGCAATTTTATGTTTAACGCGATCAACTTATAAGATTTTTTTGCTTTTAAAAAATCTTACTTGTAACAATCTTAAAATAAACACGGTTTTGGAAGTTTTCCCATCATTAGTAGTAACAGCAAAGCTATTTGGAAGTGAATTATATTATTACTTATCTGAAAAAGCACGGTGTTATTGGAAAGTTTACAAAAATAATTTTTGTTTTCTTTAATTTATTTTGTTAAAATAAAGTTTTATACTGTCATTCATTGTCTACAATAACTACACTTAAACTACTTAATATAGTTGTAATTTATATATACTATATATAGACAAAGGTTAAAGTTTTCTTGTAAAGATTAGCTGCTCTTGAAAATGAATATCTAAAGATTGCTTTGAAGCTTTGTATTAGTATTTTAAGGGCCTGTTTTGTTTAGTATGAAGTGCAAAGAATGGGTAGATAAAGTCCTATATCTGGTTCAAGCCATAGTTTGTCACGGGTATCACCCACAAGCATGCCGTGGTTACATTCAGGATGCAGCTGGTTGCTTGGATCTTTGTGTATGTCCTGAATGTGCAATGGTAGCATAGACCATTTTGCTCTCATCACTTCCCAATTGTCATCTGGAGTGGTTGCTGCACACCAGTAAAAATGGTTTACTATAGACTATTTCCAGGGTGCTATATCTGCACAATTTTTTTTTGCAACCTCGTCTACCTTTTTCCCAATGCCTGTTTCATTAAAGGTATTAATTAATATTAATATTAAATTTAATAAAGGTATCTTTTTAAATACATATGTATGTTTTTAGAAATTTCATGCTCATTAACTTTCTCATCAAAAAAGGAAGAGGTACCATCATGGGCTTCAATTTTCAAGACAAATTTGCAGCCTTTTGCAATATGCCAGATGTCATGCTTGTGGTCAGTCTCTGGAAGTTCATCTCTAGTGAAAGCTCCACTGGGTCGATGCTGATCAGTAATCAAGGTTTTGATGAAAAGCATGACACTTTTTATGTAATTAATACTCCTTTTGAGTCCCTAGCTCCATAGATTGACTATTTCTGACTTCGTTGCTCTAAAAACAATGGATAAGATAAATGAGTCACAGTTAACCCACAATATTGCTTTCATTATGTACATTTTAAGTGTTTATTTTTAAAAAAGGTTAATTGGTGGGTTTCATAAGGTTTCAGTTCAGCGCACATGGAGGTCAGTTATACAAAAGAATCTCATTAGAATCTACTTTGAATCTCATTATTTGACCTCCATTTGCCATTGTGTTATATCCTCGTGGGAATGATTGAAACCCGAGAATTGGAAGATTTATAATAGCTCAACAAAGTACATCAGTCTGAGTGTATATTTACAGTTTTCACTTTTTCATAAAAACAACAAACCTTTCTTAACAAACAGTTATCCAATACAGCATTTTTACCCAGTGTTTATAATATGCACCATTAAAATCGAAAGTTTTATATGAAAAATCTATCCATCATATGCAAAAATATATTTATAGTACTGTACACAACAAAACCTTAAAAAATCTTGAGTGTGGCAGTTACAGTTAGCAGATCTATGAGTGATCCATTACATTAATCAGGAAGCATAAGAGTCTGGAGTTGATGGTCTCCAAATATTGCATCACTTTGGGATTCTTTTTCACGTGCATTTTTTCTCATTATGTAGTTGCTTATCAAGGATCAACTACAGGAAACTGGTGGGATGTGTGAATATGCACTTTATGTTCATGGTAAGATAATATTAATTTTATCATGATTTTTATTCATTGCGTTTTTTTATTCTAGTTGCTGCAAATGATAAAATGATTATAATATATTTTTTAGCTCTAATTTTACGTCAGGAAGGTGATATACAAGAATCTCTGGATCTGTTCCAAAAAACTGTACAAATCAATCCACAGAGTGCTGATAATCTCAAGCAAGTTGCACGATCTTTGTAAGAATACTTGTTGCTTTTAAATGAATAATAATAATTAAAAATACTGACATTAATTTTAGACGTTAATAATTGTTAAAATTTCTCTTTTTATTGACTATTTTGCACATTTGTTTAAAGAACCATGTAAAATTAGTTTAGAATGACATAGCCAAAAAGGGTGATCCACATGTTTGGATGAAGGGCAAAAAGTTTCCATCAATTGATAAATTAAATATACGCAGGTCAGTACAGTATATAATGAAGTGTCAAGGGACTTGACAATTTACTTCGTTATAATGGGGGTTCATATAATAAACGAAACACTAATATAACAAAGTTATAATGAAAAAATACAAAAAATGTCATTATACTGGGGTTTAAAAACCAACAAACAATTATAGCATTAAGAGTAAATAAACATGTTAATTAATTGTTTTCAAAACACCTTAAACTAAATAATACAAAGTGTCCCACAGTTACAATGCTAGCCTTTTAAATCGTGTATTCTGCTCCTGATTGAGACAAAGAAAAAATAACACCAGTGGAAATTTTCAGTGTATTACGTCAAAACCCTTGCACTTGTTTTGTGAACTTCGTTGTATAGATAGGTGTAAAATATGGCTTCAGTGCACATAATTTGGTTCATTATATGGTTTTTTTTGTTATAATAGGGTTTGTTATAGCAATGCAGACTTTGCTACAGTATATCAGGGTTCATTATATTGAGGTTCCAATGTAATTTAAAGCTTTGTTACAAAAGTGCTGCCTAAACTCATCATCATCATCATCAAACCAGTTTTGTTCCGGGTTTCTCCCCGTAAATGAGAGTAGCCGGATTTACCCCACTCTGCCAGCAATATCTCCTACTCCCACTCTTTATCTCGCCAATTCATTGCATCCTCCTTCGTCAAACCAACACTTTTGCTCTCCTTCTCTCGATCCACTTGCAATTTCCATGTCTGCCTTGGTCTTCCTTGCTTCCTCTTTCCCTTCACTTCAAACTCCAATGCATTTTTCAAAACATGCCCATCATCCCTCCTTAACACATCCCCGTACCATCTCACTCCATTTGCCTTTGCCATCTGAACTACTGAAGTGTCATGTTTATTATGACAGAAGTACATTGTGCTGTTTTCATTCATTTGATTTAGTCCATGAACACCGGCTAGTGCCATTGGACCTGCATCAGAACCATTGCCTCAACAATTATAATTTTGTTTTTCTTAGTGTGCTCATTTTTTGTGACATGTTGGTAAAGTGAAGTTGTTAGTGAGAACTTTTTATCTCTGCTATTGATTAGGAAAATCATTTGTTTTTGGGTGGCATTAACTGGGAGTAGATCAGATGCACATTATATTGTTTTTGAACTCTTTATGGAAACTGATACGGCTTAAACTGTATTTGGAGTGGCAGATGTTATGGAGTTTTGAAATTTGTGTGACTCTCATCTTATGAGTGATCTTAGACAAGAAAGAAAGTATTAAATGAAATTAGAGGGTTAAAATCCTGACCAATAATTTTAGATAGTCTGTGATAATTCTGATAAAATTAAAGATTTTGATATTCATATATGTCATATATATCTACATAACTGGCAATTTGGCTGCTCTGACAATTTACCCATATTAGACTTTTTGCTGCAAGCCAAAGAGTTTAGATTTTTAAGCTTAACCCAATGAAAATTAAATGAAAAATATAATTATTAAAATATGATAATCATTGTTTAATATGTAGTTTTCCATTACCATTAAAAGTAATTGCTTTTGTTTCACATCAAGAGAGGTTCTGTTTGCAAGTAATAAAATATAAATTAATTGTTATTATTACAGTTGTATCATTGCTAAATAAATTATATTTTCCAAACAATGATTTAGATTCCTCCTTGGTCGTCATAAGGCAGCACTTGAAGTGTATGCCGAGGCTGCAAAAATGAGTTCCAAGGACTGGGTGAGAGGCTTTGGATTTTTAGCTAACTGTGTTGCTGTTTAAAATGTTTCTGCTAATAAGGCTTTGTTCACCATTGATACTATAGAGGTGATCAAGCTTTGTATTCGTTAAATCTCAGGTAGGGGTACCAAAACAAAAAAGATAAACATTGTCTTTAACATAATATATTTGATCTGAACTAGGGAAGTAGTTATAATATCTGGGTCATAAACAGGGTAGCAGAAATTGCAGATTTTGGTCACAAATAGGGTAAGGAATCCAAAAACTGGCCCCTCACCCCCTTTTTGGAGTATAACTCTTACCTTCACATCACAAGGTGAAATCTTTCACTGCTAGCAAGTGGCCCCAGATTTAATCCTCAACCTTATGAAGAGTCAAACATTCCTGCAGCTTTGCTTTTGCGACATTAATTAAAGATTATCACCTCTACTGTCGCCAGCTTTACTCCTATAATTATTCTATCATTTATCCTCTTGTACTCCCACTACTTAATCCACTAGCTCATCCCTATAAGCAAAATTCAAACTCATCCTTGTCCTTGCTTATTTCCATACCACCAAAACTTGTACTTTTCATCCAACGATCCATACATCTCTCTTAATCCCTGTATCTTACTTCCTGTATTCCACAGACATCAACCCTTCTTGCCAGCATTGCTACCACCTTTACTCCTTCCAACCATCGTACTCACTTCTGGCCATTCACATTCTAATCCCACCTCCATCTCTTCTTTCATGTGTACAACAATCCCCACCTGAGATTCTTATCACCCTCTGTCCATTTAGGGACTGTTAGGTAATGGGGGCCATTATAAGAGTAGATGTCATTGTTTATTGAAGCATTGCCTTTATGTCCGCATGCCCTTGCTGAAACCAACCTATATTTTGATGTGATGGTATATGAGGCGGTAAAGAGGTACCCTATGTAGATCCAAGGACCCAGGATTTCCCATCCCAGTCTCTCCTTTGTTTCGTACTGGAGGTATTTTTTCATGGTTTATCAGGGAACATCTTTGGCAAAGAGCAAGTGGGAAGGCTATTTTTTGTTTGAGAGAGGGCTGGAATTGTGGTGTTGCCATATGGTCAGTCATCATCATCACCATCTTCGTTGGAGTTGGTCAGTCAAAAACCTAAACACATTAGTCTCCATAATTCTCATATCATACAGTATCATTACTCCTACAACAGGTTTATTATTGTTTTTTAATTTTTATAAGAATATATCACCATTTACCCTTAGATTAAAAAATATATAAAATTATATACATATAATTACGATAAATATAACAATTTCAATTGGTAATTAATTTTCTTGATCTAAAGAAGTAACATGCATATGTATCTGCTGTTGTGTTTCAGGAAATCTATCACAATCAAGGTATGAATCAATCATAAATATTCTTTCTTGAAAGTTTTCAATAGAACAGAACTAAACAATATAAGAGCTCAGATGACCCACCAGGTAGTCCTTTATTCAACTAAACCAGTTTCCTGACACTTTAATTTGCCTTACCACTCTCTTTCAGATTTTATTGTTTTCGGCTTGTCTTTGGTTAGCGGCAACAATGATTGCCGCAAAACCAAAGAGATGCGACTCATTCACCGATTGGGTACACTAAATCCCAATGGGATGAATGAGCGCTTCACTTTTATCTAATGTATTCATGTTCACGTTTCTTTTTTTCGCATCGTTGGTTGTGAGAAAAGATCACAGTTACTGCAAGAAGTTGCAAGAAATTCCATCTGGTGTACTAAATATACAAAAAATTCCTTCTGATGCAAATTTGCAAGAAATTTCTTTTGATGTTCCAGTGCAACAAATCCCTGCTGATATTCATGTGCAAGAAAGTCCTTCTGATGTTCATATGCAAGAAATTCTTTTTGATGTTCCACAGTCACTTTGCCAAGATGTCATGAGTAGAAGGAGTATGCCATCTGTTGTCAAAGTATCATCAGAGGAAAGCAAATCCAATGCTTCAAAGTAAGTTAAAGCCATTACACAAAAATTTGATGACTTACAGTGTAGTTGTTGAAACTGAGAAAAGCAAAAGTGGACATCACATGATTATTACACAAAATGTTATGGAGTTCCATTTAACTGTGGGACCTATTGATAAAGTCAGACTTGTCATAAATATTGATAGCATGGCCTATAAGTTACAGGCCCTGTATAATATCATAGAAGAGGGGGCACTCTTGGAAAAGGAAAGCGATGAACATCTTGAAACATTACTGCTCAAAGTATCAGAAAAGGCTGGATATGTTCTGTGCCCGGGCATCAGCCATTCTAGTTTAGACAATTTCAAGAAAGTTGTTCGTTATTTGCCAGAGGGTTTGGAAGAGAGTGGAAAATCTTTCAAACTTGCGTTCCATGAAAAGTGCCCCATGCTTCACAACCCAGAACAGGTTTCAAAGAATGTTGAAATGTGTATAAACTGTCGTCATATGAAGACAAGGATGAAAGCCTTAATGAAAAATGAAGCAAATGTACCTAAAGATGTAAAACAGAAAGGGAATCCCCAGTCAAAATACAAGCCATCACTGCTTTCACCTGAATCTAGAAAACTAAGAAGAAAGAGGGAGAGAAATGAGAATCATTTGCTGAGGAAATTCGCTAGAAAATACCAAGACTTAGATCTTAAGTTGGATGACGAACAACATTCTGAGATGTCTAAATTGGTGTCTACCATAGACAAAAATGGGAAAACTGAACTTGAAAAGATATTGCTGAGGCTGAAGCTCAAGGAAAAGGGAACAGCAAATTGTTAAAAGCATTATGGGATCAGGACCTGAAAGGCAGAAGGCAATTTGACAGTGATCAGAAAATAAATGGTAGGTTCTATGAAACCATAAAAAAGCATTTTCTAAATGTTTAATTCTTAAATGCATTATTATTTATTTGTAATTATGTAGAATGTATGCAGTCTAGTAGTTTATATATTATCTTCTGTTTAAGAGTCATTATATCCTTACTTACTAAATATTAAGTAAAATGCTTGAGATAACGATAGTTTAGCATACTTAGACAATACATGTACATTCAGTGAAATAATTTCATTCTGACATCTTGGAACAACAAGAAGGAGACATACAGACTGGAGCCAGAGTGACCGACTAAATAAATGTTATAAAATAAACTTGTCTAAACAACTGGGCGACTAAAAGTATGTTGCAAAGTATCAAAACTTGATAAACTTTAACTGATGTTAATCATTTTATATAATATTAAGTAAACATAATTTGTATCATATTTTGCAGTGAAAGGATTCAGAGGAAACAGATGGTCACTTGTCACTTACAGTCTTGGTAGGTTTTAAACTGATTTATTGTCAGTTTTACAAATGGATTTATAAGTTTTACACCGTAAAAAAAAGTGAATTTTTAACTAATGTTTCTGACTGGAGTCAGTTAGAAATTCATTTTTTTACATGGTATAAAACTTATCCATTTGTAAATTAAACTGTTTCTGTAGAAACACTGACACAGAATTCCATTTATGGTTTATTGTCCATGAACACTGTATACTTGTTTCAATGGCACTCCTTTCCATTTCTGGTAGTCTAGAGTTTCGTAATCAATAATCAGCAAAAATATGTCACCATTTGCAATTTGAATAATATAACTTTCAAAAACTATGTGTCACGGTGCTTGTTCCGTTGCTTAAAATTAATGTTTCTGTATTTACTTAATTCAGCATGCTTTTAACATGTAATTTCATATTATGGTTTTATAGCTGATGAGTGCATGTTATTTTCAAGTCACATACTGTAAATGAAATGCTAACTTATGCTTTCAAATATAGTTTAAACTTAGATTCTCACATACTCCAAAATATATGAAAAGACAATAAGGGTACAATACATGGTACCGCAAAAACTGTCTAAAGGAAATATTTTAAGTGAAAGACAGTGTTACAGTATTCTGTGCACCTGAGTCCAAAGGATTTTACATACGTGTACATTATAGTAATGACAATTTCTGTTCTTACCACTAATTGCTAGTCTGTAAACAGATTTACAATGTATAAATAATATAATATGCATTCAATAGCCACGGTAACAAATTGATTGAAAACTCCAGCAGATTTTTGTTTCTGTAAATGTATATTTTTGTGTTATCACATCTACTTCTATTCAGACAATCTTTACTTTAAGCTCTTTCAGTGTACACGAGCAGTGCAGCTGCCTACAGTGCATTAAAGAACTTGGGGTTACTATTTACCTACCATGTGAAAACTCTTTGAAGGCATTCCTGGAAGCAAACTTGTTAAATCCTGGAAAGTGTGAAAATTATTTGGAAAAACAAAAGGAACTTTACAATGAATGGAAAAAACAATGTGATTTGGAGAGAAAGCCTGTGCCATTAAATGAAGGTGTTTTAATTTTCGATGAAGTGAAAGTACAGGGTAAAATTATTTGGAATTCCAGCAATGGAAAAATAATTGGACTGGCAACCACTCCAGAGGAATTTACGAACCTGCATGATGTATACATGACTCTTGACACAGATAGAAACTCGAGACCAACAGAATATGTTCTTCAGTTCTTATGGAGAGATATTTCATCAAAGTTTGATATTATTGGCCCCTATTACACCAGTGACAAAGGTATGGACAGTCGTTTCTTGCTATCATGTGTGTTAGAAACCATGCGTGTGTTTGAAGTGTACGAGTTCACAACATGTGGTTTGGTTTCTGATGGAGCAAGCTCAAATTTGAAGCTAGCCAAACACTTTTGTTTCTGGGCTGGAGCATTTGGGGATTGCCCAATGCCCAACAGTCCCAAGAATTTTTGTTGGATATTGATGGAATCATGAAAAAATCAATTCAAATCATATTCTGACAAAAACCACTAACAATCAATATTTGGGTGCTGATTTCCCTTATTTGTTGAGACTAACCCTTTCAATGATCTTTACTCCCAGCATTTGCTTACATTTTCACTTTTTTCAGCCTCAGCCTGAGCTTGTTCATTAAATTGTTCTTAATTTTTGGCCCATCTGAACGTCATTGTTTTTATAAGTTGTTCCTATAAAAAATGTGTATTTAATTAATATATAATATATACACTTAATTATTAAATTTAGTTTATATTTTTTTGGAGTCCTGTCACCAAACATTTCACAATGTTATTGTTTTAAAAAAATAATTGAAAATTTTGCTAAACTTCTTGGTTTCAGCTAAAGAATATGATTGCTTCACCGTACTCTTCACGTGAAGGGGGTTCTAAGAAGTTTAGTCAGGGTGGAATTGACTTTGGCTGGGAACCCATTGTCCAGTTACAGTATATGAGGATGATATGAAGCGGGCAGAGAAGGGTTGTTCAATGGCTGTACCCGACATGAAGGAGAGCTATGTGATCCGTGATGCTTGGACAAGACTTAATGTTAAACCAGCTAAAATTATGCAAGTAAGTTGAAAAACTGTGTTTACTTATAAATTTGCAGGCTTTCATTAAAATTTACAATTTTTTTATGAATTAACCCATACACCACAGTAGCTCAGCAAACATTCATACTTAATTTATTGCATTTTAGATTTATATAACAATAACATTGCCAGCTTAGCAGTAGTTTCAAAATTATTTGAGTTGTTTAAACTTGGAAAATAATTGTATGACAGATATAAATAGGAGTTATTAAACCCCAATAATTTGAAGTTTCAAGGGAAACAAAAAATACTTCAAATTAGCAGGGTTTTGAATTATCGGGGTAAAGTATAAGTACACCAGTTTCACCCTTGTATACCTTTATTTCGACTATTATCACAATATAGATGAACAATTTGTTGTCTCAGAGATTGTTTTTAACATGTGTTTTTGTTTTCTTCAATAATTGAAACAGTTTTTCAGAAATTTCTCAGTGAAAGTCAAACATTCTTCAACCACTTGTTGTCACAAAACGTTCTTCCAGTCACTTTCTTTAACAAAATAGTTTTTTAATTACTCAAACTAGAGCAAAGAAAAGGGTTTAAAATGCTCAGGGAAAAAAGCTGTCAACTGTAAGCTGCTTCTGAGATCAACGAGTGATTTTCTCTATATTGTACGTACTGTAAGTTTGTTCAAGTCAGTGATGATGAATCTCGTCAGCTGCCTTGTTAGCAAAGAGACTGTTCTATGAAAGTGTATAGATGGTCTCATTGGTCGCAGAGCTCTGCTGTTGACTTCTGCCAAAAAACAGTTCCTGACTGAATTGATTGTATAAAAGCATTGTTGTAATTTGTGGTGTAACACCGTCTGTTGTTTTTCATTCAGCTTGACATTTAAACTTTAAATTATCAGGGTAAAATCAAGTCCAAAGGGACAGAAATTACTTCGAATAAGTGAGGACTTCAAATTATCAGAGGTAAAATGATTCGTAAAAGTAGGGCAAAACAAAGGGGAATGAGTTTTACTTCAAATTAATGGGAACTTTGAATTATCAGGGGTTAACTTTAACAAAAGACAAGTGTTGGATGGATTTTAGGCACAGAGTAACTGCTGCACTTTAAGCAAATTTTAAAATTATCTGACTCTAAGGATAGTGCAGCATCTTATTTTAAAACTAGCTCCTGGCTTTGGTCCCTAATATGAGTTTGCTGTACGGTGTGTGGCGTGCACAACCCATGAGCAAACCTTGTAGTTTGTAGTTATCAGAGGGCTCAACAAAAACATGAATTCTTGCTTGCCCGATACAACTTTCAGCTTGCCCAAGCACTTGGGGGGCTTGTCTCAATACTTCTTCATCGGGCAAGTGACTATGAAAAGTTACTTGCCTGACCTCAACATCTACTTGTCCCTGACGAGCAGACAGGGATTTTTTTATACATACATTTTTGTTAGCTGAAATGTATTGTGATCATATTTAACAGCAAAATGATGTAATACAAGCGCTCAACAAGAAAAAAGACCCAACAACAAATGCCACAAACAACTACCTCAAAGCTTGCAATGCTTTGTTTGAGGAGGGGATTCTAAAAAAAACTCCAGTAACTGGGAAAGATAGTGAGCCCATTAAGAACATGAGGAAAGGCTTCTCATTTTTTGAAAATTGGCTGGATCATATCCTGGAACAAGGTATAAATTATTATTAAACATATTGCCATACAATAAGAGTTGTACTTTTCTTGTACACAACAGCAGCTTCATAATACAGGTATTGTTTGTTCAATTTTGGATTTTACTGTACAGGTACTGTCGATTAATGGAAAATGAAAAAGCATATCTCAAACTATTTTTTAAAACAATCATAGTTAACATTGGAGAAACTTCTTTAACGTAGAAACTGAAAAGAGAATAGAATTGAGGGTATTCTTTTCACTGTGGTCTTCAACTTGTAAATTATCCAGTAACCTATCTACACACCGACGCAGCATCCCATTACTTAACAGTTTTTTTATGGTTCTTTGAGTCAAAGATTAATTCTTTATGAAAATAAAGTGACAAGCTATTAACTTATGACTTTATTTAACATTACACGGTAAAAGCCATCAAGAATTCTTTAAAACAAATTGACAGCTTAAACTATTCTCCAATACAATGGTAAAAACATATGATTAATAAAAGATATACAATAAATATAGGCCTCATTGCCCGATTAAAGTCATTCGGTAACAACTGTGTTTGTTGAAAGAAGTAGTGCTACCAAGGGATAAGCCACCTTTTTCGCGGAATTTTTGGTTGTCATGGTAACCGATCAGCTGATCGCTGCATAGTTAATGAGGCAAGCCGGAAGTGAAAAAGGAGCCAATGAGAAGCCGGGAAAGGGGATGACGTCATAGGAAGTGCTATCGAGAGTTCTAGCAGTATTTTCGCGGGAGTTTTGGTTGTCAGGGTAACAGGTCGTCAAGAGTATAAAGAGTGGGGTGAGTCGTCTCAAAAAGTCAGTGTGTCAAGATGGTGGAATTGTTGCATGTGCTTCGAGATTGGAATGTACATCCTCATGATTTAGACGAGGAAGAGTTTGTGAAGCGTATGTTTGCCGATGATCGAGGAAAAGAGATTTTTGAGGAAGTGATGAGCTACGTGCACACGACGGAAAGGAAATTTTATTCTGTCGTCTTTGAGATATGCTGGTTGTGGCGCTTGGTGTGGTCGAGTGAAGAGAAAGATCCCAATTGTAAATACACGACCTTGGAAGACGCGGAGTCGGATTTTCACGTCCTGTTTGACAATTGATAAAAGGAAAGGGATGTGTGGCCAAGTGTCATTTGAGGGCTAGAGATGGAGCAGGAGCAAGTTCAAGTGAAGTTGCAAGTGTATGCGGATATTTTGAAAGCGAA
>JAOBAY020023042.1:0-14622 GCA_025331085.2 Zoanthus sociatus | reverse complement strand
CTATTTTCGAATAAGGAATCATTCTAAGGACATAAAATTATAATGATAATAATAATAATAATAATAATAATAATAAATATTAGGCAATAATATTTGGCCTGATGGCCTCCAATATCAGACCATCAGGACAAGATCGATTCAACATCGATTTATAAAGATGATATTTCTCTCCTTTGCAGAATCTGCAAAGGCTGTGATTAAAATTCATAACAATAAATATAATGATAATAATAGTAAACATAAGCTGACCCCCAAAACTATGTATGAAAAATGTGGGGTTAAATACACCGAGTTATACACCAGCATGCACGGTTTATGGTGACGCCAAAAAAAGTGTCAACAATGTAGCTTTCTGTTGGCTACGAGAAGAATGCGTATTTACAGAAAAAGAGTTCATAACTGATAACTCAATTACAACACTGAGGACTGCCTTTAACTTGCTCCTTTTTACTTCAACCCTAACACATTCTAGATACAATTTGACCCTAAAATCAATAGTACTTATACAGTTAGAATAATAATAATAATAATAATAATAATATATCATTATTATTATTATTAATATATTGACTTTGTTTAGGTGTCAAGCCTATAGCTGCCCAAAGGCCTACCAATTGGAAACACAGTACCATCTTTACCACTCTAACCCGGACGGAGACTTTTCACATGATAGACAGGCATAAACACAAAGATGTCTCCGGATGTCTCCGAGGACCAACGGTTTAAGGTCATTATCTAACCATTTTCAGATGTTAGAGCAAAGGCAGCACCTTCTACTTAAGGCCACAACAGTTGCCTTTCGCTTCTAACATTCAGGCTCATTATTATTTATGATAGATTTAATGGATAAAGCTTGCTACCAACATAACGTTAATGCTAGCTATAATTGTCGGAGCTTTTGTTGTTAGAGCGCATGCACAGTTTAAAGAATATAAACAGCTCGAAGCTGTTATCCTACCACACTGGGGCAGTGTTCTCACAAACCTCAGGTTTGTGATGCCTCAGGTCAATTTTAATTGCTCATTAATTCTACTGAATAATGTAGGACAATAAGTTTAATTAAGATTTTATGGCAGTTTTTAACAGAGACGTTATAAATCCGCTTTAAAACCTCAGTGGGTTTAGTTTCCATTTTTTTTTAAAACTAATTTTCCCAACAAATTTTCTTGAAAGGTTTTCAGTCCATTTCCAGTTTTCGTAATTTCCACATTTTCAATTCTCCTTTTAATTCTCAACCTTTTTTAAATTCTCATCTTTTTTCTGGTTCACTTGCGCAATCGCTAACATAAACTGCGAACATTAATTGTTTCATCAACATTTTACATCAACATCTTACGAACATATGATGGCTCAATTACAATTCAACAGGTATTCACCTAATTCAGGAGAGATTTCGTATGGAACTACAGTCCCAGGCCAGAGTTTCCTTCGTTGTCTTACAGCGTTTCTTTGTGTCCTGCTCCTGATCTGGAGTTCGTACACTCGACGGTCTCTTTTAGTAAGCATGATATCGCCCTCATGGCTGGAGAAGTTAGCCACTGCAGGAAAACAAGAGTTCAACTACTTCAATAAAAAGGTTCAAAGTTATGACCTTAAGCAGTGTAAAATATTTGTATTGTAATGAAGATTTTGTTATCAGTTTCAGCATTTGGAGCACTTCCAAATATTTTCTTTTGTATAATTCCATTTTCATATAGTGCATTTGAGAGAGGTTCTCTGTGGGAATAAAACCAAGACCGCACATAAAAAAATTATTTGAAAAGAACCCCATTGTTATGAAGAAAAAGTACGTTAAACGACCACCTTCAAGGCAACATCATTTTGATCAGAGTAGAGAAGTGTTTATAAACATTAATGCAAAAGATGCGTAGTAACAACAACAAAAACAACTTTATGTGCCCTGTAAAAATTACAAGTTTCTATTTGATTACAATTTGATATTGTTTGTGGTATAGAAAGAGTACAGCCATTTAGAAGTAACAAAGATAGTCGAGCTAAATGGGCCATGTACAGAAAAATTACCTGAGAATAACAAACGGATAAA
This sequence comes from Zoanthus sociatus, assembly GCA_025331085.2. Taxonomy (NCBI): domain Eukaryota; kingdom Metazoa; phylum Cnidaria; class Anthozoa; order Zoantharia; family Zoanthidae; genus Zoanthus; species Zoanthus sociatus. Next base: position 12,578 of record JAOBAY020023042.1, on the reverse strand, counting down.
ATATACAGTATGTTCATATATAAAATTTAATAAATAGCTGAAATTCGTTGTGCTAGAAGTTCAACTTAAAAACTTCGTGATACAATCAGACCCTTACATCAACAGTGCTGAAATTCTTAACTAGCATTATCGGATGAACTGTTTTTAAAAAAAAAGCATTTAGTTTCAATAATCAACATAAGAAGAAGTGAAACTAATGCAACGCAAAGATGGAGTAAACGATAAATAAATCTTAAGGACTACGAGTTTGAATAGCTCATTCTACCTACGGCTCATTCGGCCTCGAGCTCTAATTATGGGGCGCCGTTTGGTTCAATACCTAAAACATGTGTCACATATAATATATAAACCGACTGTAACTACAAATATAACTTATTTGCGTGTATATAAAACGTTCTGAAACTTATAAACCTTTGTAACTGAACAGAGCGCGCGGGCTCGTTTTTTATTTATATATTTCAAAATGTAAAATTTTCTCTGGACGGCAGTAACGATGGTCAGCGGTCTGTTTCGTGTGTCCTTTGAAGATCAACATAGCGAATGTGGCTGGCGTCAACGCTGAACCATTATGTCCCCTCTATTAACTATGGCTGAAATAGATCTTGGAAACTATTTGAATGAACTGCCTTTCATATTTCATGATCCAGAACGCGCTTTACTAATCTAACATTAATTACCATACGTTCTAAAACGTAATAAGACTCAGAGTCTGACTGCAAGACTCAGTCAGTTCCTATATTTTTGATAACAAGCGCAAGAATTCAAGTTGTTTACAGCAGCTACTAAACCAAATATAAACCATTTTTATCTGTTCAAGATTATAGACGGCCCTCAAGTATTGCCGTGCACCGGTTCCTCTTTTCTTATTAGTAAGAGAAACTTTTGGTCTGGAGCAAACTCAACAATTGTTAACCACCATCCTGAACATTCCTCAACGTATAACCAGCGTGGTACCGAGACATTGCACCGGGATTCAGTCTATGCCCCACCCAAATTTTCTTTTATCAATCTGATAAATGATATTGTTATATAGCTAAGTGTGTTTTCGACTAGAATGGCCTCTCTCATTGGCTAACTGAAGGTCACGTGGATGAGTTCAAATTAAACGTTCCTCGGCTGGTCAACATCTGGAAAATTGTTGACCAACCGGTGAACATTATTGTCGCGCTGTCACGTTTGAGAGCGGGAAAATTCGGCGGGGAAAATTGGTTGCCGCGCGCACTAAAAGTTTGTTTTTTCAATTTTAACTGTTTCCATTCAAAAACAAAAATGTAGCCCCCAAAAAACATTTTGCTCCTCTTACAGAAGATGAAAATGAATAACTCCTTAAAGAGAAAGACTCCATAAACATTCAAAACGCCACAAGTTATGCAGTACGTTTGTAACTTTGCTATATCATTCTTGAAATAAATTTGTTTTGTTTGTGGTTTGTGGTTTATATTTTTTATGCTATATAACGAAACACTTAATGGCTGCTCCCTCGGGAAACATCTGTTTTGTTTATGCTATATAACAGAACACTTAATGACTGCTCCCTCGGGAAACTTCTGTTGTGTTTATGCTATATAAGAAAACACTTAATGACTGCTCCCTCGGGAAACATCTGTTTTGTTTCCACCAAATCTAAATGTCATCCTTGCCTTCGTCTCGGGAAAACATCGAGATTATCGAGAAACAAAACAAATGTAGTTCCCTTGTGAGCAGTCATTTTAAAAATGTATGATATTTCAACATTACTATTATAAATGACTCAATAACTTACTGTTCCTTAGTAACGGTCCGTTAACTTGACTAATGCGATCCATTACAGCCATATCTCCATCACTAGGGTGCCGTATTGAGTTGCCACCTGTTTAATATTTATTACAAGTTATTTTGATGGAAAATAACATATTTATCCAATATAACAAGATCGTAATCATCCAGCATAATACAACGACATTGCATTTATCCAGTACAAAACAAAATCGCTTCCATCCGGCATAATATATACAACCACATCCTATTCATCCAACATAAAACAACAGCATCGTATTCACCCAGCATACAACACTGCAATATCGTATTGATGATGATGTTCGTCCTTCGCAAGCGAAGAAGACCAAAACTTCGTATCACTCTAGCTTAGGGTGGGGTGTGCGCGGAGATGGCTTATCAAGCCGATCTTCGCACGGAAAAGTCTGTTGCACTGGGTCAGGGAATGTGCGGGCTGAGCCAAGCTGAATGGTGGAACTCTCTGCAGCTTTCCTTTTCAACCGTTTCTCTTCTCTGGTCTTGGTACGTTTGACCTCAAAGGCAGCAACGCCTGATGCTATAAGGGAGCGCCAGGTGAGACGTTGTTTGGCAGACTCTTCCCAGGTGGTATAAGGAATGCCACATTGCTTAAGAGATGCCTTGAGTGTGTCCTTGTAAAGTAGCTTCGGTCGTCCAACTAAGCGCTTGCCGGACAGCTCGCCATAGAACAGTCGTTTGGGAAGGCGACAGTTTTCTATTCGATGGACATGGCCAGCCCAACGGAGTTGAGAGCGCATAAGGATAGCGTGAATGCTCTCCGAATTGGCCCGCTGGAGCACTTCTGTGTCTGGGACCTTCTCACGCCAAGTTACACGATTAATATCATATTAATCCAGCACAATACAACAACATCCAAGTCATCAAGCATAAAACAACAGCATCGTATTCTTCCAACAATTCTTCCAACAAAATGCAACAACATTGTATTCATCCAGCATAATACAACAACGTTCGTACTCTTCCAACAAAATACAACAACATTGTACCATCTAGCACAATACGACATTCTATTCATCAAGAATATAATATAACAACATCGTATTCTTCCAACATAATAAAACATTGTTTTCATCGAGCATAATACAACAATATCGTATTCCTCCAACCAAGAGAAGATGAGAGGATGGAGAGGGACACTCCTGGTCTAGGCTTTGGGATATATTAATTCCACTAAAGTTATTTATAGATGGGAAAATCTGTTTTCTGATACGTCCGCATGATGGCCAACCTCGACCTGATGTTCTGAGTGAAAGGAAAATAATGGCGGACAGCGTGGACTTGGTCTGTTGACGCATGCGAGTTTGAAAATGAAGGGAAGTGGTATTTTAGGATAGAACATACTCGGAGGGAAATGGCAGAGCTGGAAATTAAAGTCCGCCTGCTCGCCAATGGCAAGTAGTTTTTGCCTCGGGCGAGCAGATATCGCGAGAAGGTCGCCGGATTGGCGAGTAATTCAGAACCTAAATATCTCAAAAAATAGCAGTTTGAGATAAAAATAGCTCGTTAGTTTCGCCAAGTTAGTTGATCATAATTCTGTCTCTAAGTTTACACAAAATTGATGTAAAATGAATAACAAGATTGCCAAGTTTAAACTGCGTGTGACATGTATGTTTCTCAGGACTGGCTGGAAGCATTAAAAGAAACAAATTTTTTACAATATCTTTGAGTGTATCAAGCACTTCACAACAATATGCTTGTGCTTCGATTATTCTCGTCTGGCACCTTCACGCATTTGAAACATTCATTTCATGGCGCCGCACAATGAAAATGAGATTTGGCATTAATATTAATCTAAAAATACCCTACATGGTGAAGTTTTCACAACTAGGATTTGATTTAATTTAATTGCTAAATTGTTAAATTTAGTTAATTCACGTTTAAATACTAATGAGTTTAATATACCGAGGGACGAGCTCAGTTTAAGACGCCGCATAGTTATTGATGAAAATAGAATCGCCAGCACGCGTGTAAACAAAACATTTGCAGGGACAAAAATAGCTCAAGATTTGGCAATAGTCTTTGACGCATCACTACTTGCGTTAAGGAACATTTTCGCATTATCAGATAACTTATGATATTTTAATGTTTTAAATTTAAAAGGAATAAAACCTTTTTTTAACCAATATTTTGTAAACATTTTATAAAAGTCACGCATTAGTATTTTTTAAAAATATCAAAGATATCCGAGGGAAAAGCCTAAACCGTCACGACAGTAAATTAATTTTACCCGGCACTCATTATTTGTTGCATGGCTACGTACATCCCTGTCTTTTGGGCGATAAAAATCTCAGTTGGGCGAGTGATTCCACATTGCTACATGCTTGAAAGGCGAGAACTGGTTAAAAAAGTTTGTTTCCAGCCCTGAATAGGCTCTACAATTTCTTTGGATTCCTATGACTCGCTAATACGGACGTCTGGGGAAACAGATTTCTCTGTTTGTCTAAGACTATAAAAAATTTTAGAGGACTTGACATATCTCAGCTAACGTCCTCGGTGTCCCTCTATCCCCTTATTTTCTCTTGCTCCAACATCATACAACATTTTGTTCATCCACCACAATACAACGACATCGTATTCATCAAGCACAATACATAAATCTTATTAGACAGTTTAGTATGTAGTATGGCTGGAGTCTTGTGGTATTTATAGGACGAGTAAAAATATCAGCCATACTACATACTAAACTGTCTAATAAGTGATTTATTATCAACTTTTTTATTCCAGAAAAAATAAAAATAAAAGGCCGCGACGAGCGCGCCTGACAGGTTTTCTGGAGTACGAATATCGCTCAAAATGTGCAATACGGTGGGATATTTGTACTCGCCCCAGACCCTCTAATAGTGTTATTTGTACGGTTATTCGTGCAGTTGGATAATAAAACATCGTATTCTTCCAACATAATATAGTAACATTGTATTCATCTAGCATATATAAATTAACATCGTATTCACCCAACATTAAACAACGATTTCGTTATCATTATCATTATCGTTATCATTATCATTATCGTTATCATTATCATTATCGTTATCATTATCGTTATTGTTATTATTATTGTTATCGTTATCGTTATCGTTATCATTATCGTTATCATTATCGTTATCATTATGATTATTGTTATCATTATCATTATCGTTATTGTTATTATTATCGTTATCGTTATCATTATCATTATCGTTATCATTATCGTTATCATTATCATTATCATTATTATTATTGTTATCATTATCATTATCATTATCATTATCGTTATTGTTATTATTATTGTTATCGTTATCATTATCGTTATCATTATCGTTATCATTATCGTTATTGTTATTATTATCGTTATCATTATCGTTATCATTATCATTATTATTATCATTATCATTATCGTTATTGTTATTATTATCATTATCGTTATCGTTATCATTATAATTATTAATATAATCATTATTATTGAGTAAGCAGTCTTGTGTGCAATGCTCTCTGTAACTATTTTATAAACTTTTAACGGTCGAACCGGCCGAGATACCTGGGAATGAGTGCAAAAGTCAACCACGCCGGGAGGTACTAACTACAAAATTACGCAGGCCTTTTCTGTTTACCTCCCAGTACAGCGTAGTTGACTTTTGCACTTGTTCCCAGGCACTGCTCGGTCGGTTCGACCGGTGGAGTTCACCATATTACCGTAGTAAGGGCCGATCAAAATGGAAATTTTGGAGACGTTTTTTCTTGGTGTCAAGGAAGCTCACGGCTCAGAGAAGGCGGCTAGCTTGCATAAATCATCATTTCTACAGTTGTAAGTTATCGTTTTACAGCCTTGTCTAAGTGCGTTGCGTTGAGATTTATTTATTTACAAAAAAATCATCGTGATTTGGATGCAACTTGAGCACAGTTAACATACTTCGTTTCCTACCTTCCCTTTTATTAATACAGGAGGAAGTAAAAAAACACCTTTAAAATCTTGAAATATTTTCCAAGAACTACAGCAAGACACACAATAAGTAAAAGTGTAATTTGTTCTAAAAACCGACTGAGTTGACAGTGTCTTGTATATTCTCAAATCCGTTCCGAAAATTGAATGAGTTGACAGTGTGTCTCATATACATTCTCTTTTAACTCTTCTACACGAGTAGTTAGACTGGGTTACTTGTGGATTAACAAACACAAAACAAATCGATCAAAACAAAATTCAACCAAATCTGCCCGATTGTGAACTGTTTAATTTTGAATGACAAGAACAAAGCATGGGGCAACATTAGTCACACAAGCCATTGTAATACTATTAATGATGTTTATGACGAATCGTCTATTTCAGAAGAAATATCTTCATTTGGTAGAGCCGGAAAGAGCTTTATTGAGGAACTGACTTTCAGGATAAGGCAATTTAACCCGAATGCGGACTTAAATTCAATCACATTGAGAGCATTTATGGTGCTTCCCGCTTGATCTTACAAAAACTATCGGCAACATCTAAACGGCGAGCGCACAGTGCAGCAATACAGCGCCGCTTAACCCTGTACGTGGACACAACGTGATTTAGACCTTCTTTTTAAAGAAGTGAGATTTATACAAAAGAAATTTGTGAAGTTGAAGACAGCTAGAACAGCTGAGGATGTATCCAAAGTTTTTGCAAAGCTTGTTTTACGAGAGTAATTAGCAGCGGCAATAAAGAAGTAAGAAAATGAGACCTTTCGCGTAAGGTTTTGGAAGGGATTAAAGGATCCGGAAGCGGCTATAATATCGCCATTAAGAGTCTTTGGCACGGACCTATTAAAAATATCACACCAAGGGTTTTGACACGATTAATGAAGAAATCAATAATGCAACTACTAAAACAAAGGCCTGTCGGGAATGGATGCTCAGTTATATCGGATAATTCTGAATCAGTCCAAGAATTTCAAGACCGAAGGAAAGATCTTGAGAGAAGAATTTGCTGTACTCACGAGAAATCGTCTTAAGACGTCTCGACATACATTCTTAACGGAAGCTTTTACTTCTTGTATGCTCCTTCCGCTCAACAAAAACCCAGGAATTCAACTGACCGGTGTTGGGAAGGTCCTGAGGCGAATAACAGAAAAAAGCTACCGCCGGCTTCTTAAAGGAAATCAATTAAGAGGCAACAGGCTCCTTGCCGGTTTGCGCAGGTAATAGCACAGGTACAGAGGCTGCGATACATGGTATATGCGTCAAGTGTTCGCAGAGGAAAATAAAGGACAGGCGGCATTTTGTTAATTGATGCACGTAACGCCTCTAATACCATGAATAGATTAGCTGCCTTGTATAAAATTCAGTTAACATGCAAAGAGATAGCACTTCATTATTCAACACGTGCAGAAACCCTTCTGGACTGTTCATTTGTGGCGCAGGAGAGATATCATCACAAGAGGGCACTATGCAGAGTGACTCTGCTATGCCTTGGTGCTCAGATTAAAACTTTGAGAAAACACACATAAAGCGTTAAACAAGTATGGCTAGCGATGATTCTGTAGGTGGTGGGAGAATAGAGCCTTTACAAAGGAAAGATGTTTGGTTATTTTATGAACGGATCAAAGAGTTGGCTGATTGTTAAGTCGGAGACAATTGCAAATGAGGCAGAAAGATCGCTAGGAGGTGATATCAACATCACATCTGGGAGCTATTATCAGATCTAATGATACAAAGATTAGTATTGTCGTGAGATAGTTCTTGGATGGAAAGGTGAAATTGAAACACTCTCAGAGATAGCAAAGAATCAGCCCCACGCAGCCTACGTCGCATTCACAAAGGGGTACAAGTCTAAGTTCACCTATTTCATGCGCACAATTGAATCATTTGATAATTATGTCCCAACACTGTTTGGCCAATCGAGGGCCCCTCCCTAGCGAGCTGCGTCAGCTTGTCACCTTGATAACGAATCAAGGGGGAATGGGTCATACCGTACTTACCATTAGAAGCACCACAGCAATTTGTTGCCCTTGTTTCTATAACAACAGCGGAAGTACATTCTATTGCATAACAGAGTACATTTATGATGACAGGCGAGAGTTCTACGGAGGAGCTAAAACGACATCACCAGTCTCTGAAGACGGCAAGGGAGAAGAGAGAACGGAGCGCAGACTCCACCCTGTCTCCAGATCTGCAGAGATTGGTTAACCAAGCCAGAAACAAAGGTGCAAGCTCATGGTTGAACACATAATTGCCACTTGTACATCTGGTCACGAAGAGTAACGGCATTTTTTGATGTCGGAGTCACGCACGTTAATTCTTAGTGCAGCCAAAACAAGCCAACCACTACAGTCCTTAAAGAACAAGAGGAAGAAACAGGCCCGTACGCAGAAATTTTGCTGGGGGGTGCGAACAAAATGTTTGGGACCAACTCTCCCAAACATGTCGCCATTTTATCACAACTTTCATATTTTCAAGACAGCATAAAAATAACCAGGTTCTGTGTAAAAATAACTTTGAACTTAAGGTATTTTTGCTGTGCTGACAAATTATATTTTATTCTAATTTATTATTGAGATTGTTTTACAGGTAAATAAAAGTGCTTCTAATTATGCGTTAATGATCATTTTCCATCGTAAACTTTATTTTTTTATTCATTACTTTTATAATCGAGTGGACTTTGTGGACCTTTGCGGCCTTTGGGGGGGTGGGGGCCTTCCCTACGTACCCTATTGTTACCTCGTAAAAATTATTCTTACAATGTTACCTCCGAATTTATTAATGTTTATTCACTTCGCGAAACGTTTTGTGTGACCATTTTATTTGAAAAGGTCACGGAATACAAAGATGCACTTTTTTAAAAAACTGTATTCATCATCTTTTGATATCAGGTCTATTATTATCTTACTGTTTTATTACTCCTTTATACTGCTCTAATGGACACAGTCATTAATTGACACTTAGTTTGTACCACCGTGTAAACATTTACTTTACGAGTGATCTTTGCGAAGATAATTCAAAATCTAACTATTTATTAATAATGATTATTTTTGTAATCCCAGTTCATTGTTACTGATTTATGTTGCAGTGTTTTGGTTTGTTGGGAGTGAATGGTGCCGGTAAAACAACAACTTTCAAAATGCTAACAGGCGACATCCTTCCCACGTCGGGAGATGCTTTCGTTAATAATCACAGGTGCGTGAAATCATTTAACGGTAGTATCTATATAGATTGCTTCAAGAAATTTAACTGTTGGAGTTATAAATTGTACCTCATGTTTGTAACCATTGAATACCGTAAATATTTATTTTGAGCTGCACTAGTTTCCACATTGCTCCTTAACCATCCCTTGCATGTTGACGGCCATCAATCTCACCTTCAATCAATCTCTGTTATGCCGAGAAGAGTAATTTTCAAAATCTTTAACAACCGAGGCAATCAAAAAACTTTAAATGATTTTATGTTTAAAAGAAGTTTAAACAGCACAAGCGTTCTATTAGCCGGCGCTTATCTCCGGTTTCTGTAGTGTTAGCGGATGAGAGTCTTTGACTCTCCCTGAACGGGACACTAGTCAATCGCAGGTAAGCTCCCAGCAAACGCTGATACTCATATACCTACCCCGGAAGGATGGAAAGCTGAGATAGCTTAGGCGAAAAAGAAAGTCCCACAAATATTCGCATCTCGACAAAGCCGAGAATCGAACCCAGGACCTTGTGGATAAAAGGCAGAGATCATACCGACTGCTCCAAACACTCCCACCCATCAGTAGCGGGCAGTACTCCTTATTTCCACAATAAATAAAAGTAGATTTAAGGCGGGATGCCCGCTACGAACGTGGCCATAGTGCCCATAGTAGGGACGTCAAGGGAGCTACTAGCACGCGTTTGCTATCTAAATTTGATCGTTGTTATTCCAGCCACATCCCACAAGCATTGTGCTCTTCACGTGTGTGTCCTTGTTTCCAACCTTACAGAGATGGATTAAAGCTGTAAATTTGGGATTTACAGGGCTCGAAATTAAAAAAATTTCATGGTCGCATTTTTGCGACTGGTTGCAAAATTTTAGTCGCAAAATAAAAAAAAGTTGAAAAGTAGTGGTAAGGTAGTGATTTCTGGCGGATAATTTTTGTTTTATTTATTACCTCTAAGAGATGACGATTGGTCGCAAAATTGCTAACACTGCAGAAGTTTTAGTCGCAAAAGGAAAAAATTAGTCGCACGCAGTTTCGAGCCCTGGATTAACAGTTTCTTTCCTAGGAAAATCAAAACAGTATTTTATAAAAACTGTTATCTTTTTCTTAGAGAAACCATTGCAGCTATAATTTTTGCTTAACCAAGGGTTAAAGTTAACCCACCTTTGAACTACCCAGCTCTGGTCGATGAGACACCAATCCAAGACATCGCAGGTTAGATTTCAATCCTAGCATGCGCTGGTACTAATCTAAAAAACTTTATTATTGCAGTGTATTGAAGGACATCCATGGAGCGCACAAAGACCTTGGATATTGTCCGCAGTTTGATGCCCTTGATGAACTGCTTACTGTCAAGGAACACCTTCAGTTATACGCACGGCTGAGAGGAATTCCAGAAGAGCATATAAACAACGTAAGGGCTGTGTGGTAATTGTTTAGTTAGATTTACTTCCTTTCATTGTTTATTTATGTATGTGCACATGTATGTATTTGTGTATATATGTATATATGCATGTGTTAATGTATGTATATGTATATAATTATCTGTGTATGTGTATTTTAGGATTATTTTAGAGATATAAACATGTAAAACTTAGGATATAGCTATTTTTAATTATTTATTTATCAACTTATTTATTCTTTTAATTTTGATTTTTAGTTTGTGTCCCCATTTAGTCTTTTAGGTTAAATACATAAATACATGAATAAAGTTTATTGTTTGTATTGTAATGTATTGTATTGTAATGTAGTGTAATGTATTGCAATGTATTGTATTGTAATGTAATATATTGTAATGTATTGTATTGTATGGTATTGTAATGTAATGTATTGTATTGTAATGTAATGTAATGAATTGTATATTATGGTATGGTACTGTATTGCATTGTATTGCATTGTATTGTATGGTATTGAATTGTAATGTATTGTATTATATTGTATGGTATTGTATGGTATTGTATTGTATTGTAATGTATTGTATTGTATGGTATTGTATTGTAATGTATTGTATGGTATTGTATGGTATTGTATTGTAATGTATTGTATTGTATGATATTGTATTGCATTGTAATGTATTGTATTGTAAGGTATTGTAATGTATTGTTATTTCATTTAAGCTGTTGTGTAAAACCAGTAACGATTTATTCTAAACGCTCTAAAAACTTTAAAACTCTGTAACGTTTTCGGAGCACAGCTCCTTCATCAGTAGATAAAAAAATACCGAATAAATAACAAGTATAAACTGAAGTGCATAAGATTACAGTATTTATTATAATGCAAACAAAAAAAATTCAAAAATTAATGTATTGTATTGTATTTTATGGTATGGTATTGTATTGTAATGTATTGTATGGTATTGTATTGATAAAGCGAAAATGGAAAAGAACAATACCAGGGCTCCCGCAGGACATTAAAAGTCATTAAATAGCTTTATTCGTTTTTTTTATTACAGATTTAACTGGCCTTAAAAAGGTCTTAAATTTGCTACAACTTCTTTTTGCGCAAATGCATTTGCCAACTTTCTATAGAACTAAAAAACGAAAATTTACCCTGCGGCGCTTACCATGGAGGTGCCTCGTGGAGACATTGATAATAAGTTTAATTCAGGGCCCCCACTTTGGGCTGCCACCTGTGCGCTGCCCCTGTGTGTGTTTACATGTGTGGAAAGTTTCCAACATAAACACAGTTAAATGTCCCTGCAGCCTTTGTTTAAAATTTTAAAACTTGTAAAATTACTTGAAACAACTTATCGTCTGAGCATTTTTTTACTTTTTGTTTTTTCTTAGGTTGTCGATGTCTTGATTCGAAAGATGAGTTTAACGCCGTACACCGATAAATCCGCTGGTCGGTTGAGTGGAGGCAACAAGAGGAAATTATCAACAGCGATTGCACTTGTTGGCAATCCGCCTATTGTCTTTCTTGTAAGAATTTTTAATTCCACTAACTGTGTTTCAAAATTTTTTATTTTTGTGCATCTATTTATCAAAATTCCTGACGTTTGTCTTAAAAAAAGTCTTTTTGGTCAAATAATCTTTTTTATAGTAATTTGGATTTGGATTTTTCGAGGCGTTTTTGCTGTGTTTTTGCCGCGTTTTCAAAGGAACTGTAAATAGTTGCTTATGGACCTCATTTGTAACTTAAATTTTAAAAAATCCAGAGTTGCAGCATCGACGTCATAGGCGAATCTCTTTAGTGCCCTCCAAAGTCCTCAATTTTCAAAATGGAGTAGAAAAAGACAGCAAACAGCAAGCTAACTGATTTACATTTTTAACAACAGCGAGTCTCATTATACCACAAAGCATTTCGCACGGATTATAACTCGCACAGTACTAAAATTGGGTCACCCACCGCTGCGAGATCGAAGCAAAGCTTCATGGTTGATGAAACTAGTTTGGAGCAGAAAAAAAATATTGTTACCTACAAGTTAAACTTTCATTTTGGTATTTAAACAAGTAACAGTATAACAGTTTATTTGCCATTAAATACAATTTTACACAATATAGTTTTAATTAATAAAGAGAAATATATATATTAATGGCGAGGAGATCTGATAAGAAGTCGTAGGGCTTATTTGAAATATCAGACCTCCTCCTTTCTGTATAGAATATTATATATACTGTATGATGAAGTGTGACATGATGCGATTAGGATTGTTAAATTAAGAGTATGTTGAAATCAAATATAA
>JAOBAY020023014.1:0-14628 GCA_025331085.2 Zoanthus sociatus | reverse complement strand
CTCCTTCTCTTCCTCCTCCTCCTCCTCCTCCTCCTCCTCCTCCTCCTCCTCCTCTTCCTTCTCCTCCTCCCCCTCCTCCTCCTACTCCTCCTCCTCCTCCTCCTCCTTCTCCTCCTTCAGTCCCGAGACTGCAAAAAGGGCGACTTGCACACTGTCATTATTATTATAAACTGAACGACCTGATGCGTAGATATAAATGTAACAACACAGACCTTATTGTCGTAACCGCAGCAAAATGAAACAAGACGCATAGCCTTGGAATGCCTTTTGAAAACTTGTTCTACTGGCAGTCTAGTCAGGTTGTGTCGAAAATTATTATTGATGTTCAGTCCATGTTTTAAGGTGAAAACTTTTATCAAGACTTTATTTAAGAATTGTGCTTTATTTTAGAGCACTACTTCCTTGTACAAGCGTGAAAAGAGATAAAAATTTGATTGTGTGTATTCATCGGGATTTATTTTGCAATCGACATGGCATTTCATCAAATTTTATGAAGATACACGCATAAACTAAATATCGCTTCTAACACGATTTCTGGGCTCTAAAAAAATAAAAAGTAAAAAACATATTTTAATTATAAAATGCTATTTTTTATTTAGCTCCAACCAGGTATTGCGTTATTTAAAAACAATTTTCCTTACATAATTTTTTTTATTCATCGACCGCGGCTTGAATATTTTAAAACTTAATTTACAAATTTGATTTACACACACAAAAGATTTTAATGCAGTTTTGGATTATTTTGAACTTAGATAATTAAAAAGTTATATATGCATATCTGACTTTTGAGTATTTAATGAGTATTTTAAAATGCATTACAAACAAAATAAAACTTTGGATGCACAATATTTTAGTAGCATATGTGTATTCAGTTCTTCGTCACCAAAGTTCATTTCTATGTTCATTTCTTTATTTCCCTATTTTTGCTATTAAATAAAGGAGAGAGTGCATGCAGTCCCAGAGTGCGTCTCGTTTTTATGCTTACACTAGCCACATACAGTCTTGGACTGTGTATTTTTGGGTTACTCACAAAGGTCTTAATGGAAATATATTGTTTGACTAAACAGAAAGTGAAACAATCCATTCTAAATTATATCAATTTCTTTTTTTTTGTCACGTATCATACCACTTATCTAAACAGTGGGTTATTCATCATTGTGATCTCGCAAACTGAAGCGATTTCCCAATGAGTTTTGATCGAATTAGATTGGATTTCAATTTATAATTTTTGTAAGATTTCTGGAGCAAACCGCTTATCATTATCCAAATCGGTCACACTCTAAAGGAGAGGCGAGACGCCTCGAAGCATGTATTAAAGTTTCAGTTTGAAGAAAAATGACTCAAGAAGAACTAAAAAACATTGTCTCTGCAGTTAAATCCTACTTTAGAATCTATTATTTGTAAATTTCTGATGACTTCTGAAGTTTCAAACGAAAAATAAACAATCGAACAATTTTTTTTTATCTGCTCACTGATATATCTCCTTTCAAAAGCAAGCAAAAAACAAAACACAAATCATTTATGACTTTTAAATTTTATTTACCACAGCATATTCAGTATAAAGATACAAAACGTGTAGTTTCTGGAAATCATATAAAAAGTTCTGCACTTCTACACATACATGCGAAGAGTACTGACAAAATATTCGTTCATAACAAAGCGAAGACCTTTTTTAGGATTTTCCTTGGCGTAGTAGTTGATTATTTCTTCGTCTTTTTTACCTTTGCGCATCATATCCAAGATATTTTCTTCGATCAGCTTCGCCAATACAAGAATATCATCGTTCAAAGCTGGCGCTCCCTTCTCTGTTACAAACGCTTTGACCTGTGCTTCGTTTTTTCCCATCGCAAATCCCGTTATGGCGTAATCAAAGGCTGTGGAATACGTGTCAAAGTTTTTGGCAAGCTTAGACCAATCGTCGGAGATTTTTGTGAGGTTCTCATAGCCTCCCACGTGGAGGTGGAGAGCTCGAAGGATGCCATCGAGTGCTTTCTTCATTTTTGCCTCTGCATCTTCAGCTTTCCTTCGTCGGGCGTTGACTTTATCAATGGCGTCGTTGAGCTTGTTAAGAGCTGTTATGCCGGAGTATAATGTCAGACCAAATCCAACAACGGCGAGCACAGCCCCTGCGGCTCCTGCAACGGCTCCAATGTCGGCAACGATTCCATCTGCGGCTGCAATTCCTGCACTTGTCAAACCGTAGGAGACGAGTCCAGCTATTCCAGCCACGGCCTGACCGGCGCCGAGTGCATAACCAACATCCTTCAAGACCTGGTCTGGATTGTCCAGGCCCAGTTTAAGCTCTGTGTTGAGTTTGTCCACTACTTCTGGTGGAAGTTTCCGTATGCTTTGCTTGAGGTTATCGAGTCGTGTCTTCAATACTTTATAGATATTTTGGTAGAAGTTGTTTGCGTCATTGATAGCTGACCGTGCATCTTTAAGGGCTGATTTAAGCTCGTCCTGTTTTTTGGATTCTTCCACGCTGAACCCAATGTCGCTTGCTACCGTTGCTGCTACCGCAATGGCCGCGATTGCAATGCCGATGCCCATAGTGATTAGCAAAGAGAATCTCTTCTGACTGCTTAACCTGGCTAGCGTTCCTTGCGCGGACTAATGTGGCTAGCCTTGAACAAAAGAGCAATTTTTAACTTATACATGAAATCTGTTATGCAGATCTACATGTTCTAGGCGAGTGATTACTGATGACTGACATTAAAAATAAAAAGGTGTGTCGAATTTGGTACTTGTTCATGTCATTTTTTCTCAAAACAAAAGAGATATAAATAGCTGTAGCTTGAAGTGTCTCCCGTTGTTCCCGGTGCAGCATCAGCAATGATAAGTACACTTATCAAAAACTTGTCAACCACGACGTGATTTCGCGGCTGAATGGTCAAACCAAAGGTTTAAAATTTCAAAGCCAAACTACAAACGTGTTTACCAAAAGACCCCTTGCATGCACTGTACGTTTTGGTGTCAGTTTGTTATCTCTATACTCTACGATGGAGAATCAATACAACCAACTACTTGCTATATCAAAAACCGTTAGTGCATTCTACGAGAATGTTTATGCGCCAGTAATGCAGACTCTCCCATGGCTTGTCAAAGGAGATGACTTCAAGGTGGCTACTGAGAAAGTCCTTGGAAACTTGGCTTTTCCAGCGTACGAAATATCTTCTTACAAGAACAAACCGGAAAATCCAGAAACAATGACCAAACTTCGCGCTAGATGCGATGATCTTGAGTCCGTTCATAAAAAGATGCAAGATGAATTGCAACCTTTGCTAGATAAGATTCCCGAACATGAACGCAGTTGGGAGAAGCTGCAAGAAATGGTTCCTGAATGGCAGAAACTTAATAGCTCGGAAAACCTTCCCTACAACGTGTACAGAGCGGTCGAGAAATCGTATAACTGGCACCCGAGCGCTGCAAAAGAATTGCTCGCTATTCCTAGCGGAGGTCCGGAAATTACTCCTTCTGATGCCTTGCTTGGGAAATTGATGGCGGAGAAAATCAAGTCTTTACGTGAAAGCGGAGAAGGCGACGTACGTGAGATATTTGGTTCTCATGGTTTGTGGTTGGCCGGCAGCTTTTTGCATAGACTTCGCTAAAAAAGAACAACCCGTTTTGAAACCGCTTGCATATTGTTGGAAACAAATTGTAGTTTTATGGAAATAACAAATAAAAACAAGTTAACCTTTCAATAACCTGTGTGTGAAATTTCATTTTTTTGTTGTGATGCATGTAAACTGCATGGCATTTCTACAGCAAATTATCTCCCTCATATTTTTTTTATATAAAAATGCTGTTTCTGTTCTAATAATCTTAAAATTTTCATCGGTATCTGTGTCAATGGCAAAGGTCAAAGCAGATCGAAAGTCCCAAAATTTTTCTGAACCAATTTAAATTTTGAGTTTGTTGCAAAAACGTAGGAAATTCTTTTTCAAACCAATACTACCTCACACCACTCTGCTGAGGCAGGATCGTATCATAGCACACGGGAAACTTGCTTACGGGATACACATCTCAAATTCTTTCAAGCTGCGAAAAGCTTTCTAAAGTAATTCTATTTTTCCAAGGATATAAAAAATTGTCTTTTCTTTTATGTTCTACCTAACGATGTCAGGCAAATGTTTAATCTTTGAACACGGAAGAATTTAAAACATACTTCAACTGTGATGTGTTTTTAATATTGATTGCCAGTCATTGCTGCATAGTCGGTTGAGTTTGTGTTTTAACCGTGCAATAAAAATTTAAACTATGTTCCTATTTCGTTCCCATTTCATTTTCAAGGCTGTGAGGACCAGAAAAGCTGCTTTTTCTGGCAGACTGTCTAACTATTAATCAGTCCTTGACCTCATATTAAAACCTATTATTGTCAGTTCCTACTAAAACAATATTTACTTTTTATAGACGATTTGGCAAGCCACATCTTAAATATCCGCAAATTCGTCTATAAAAATAAATGTTGTTTTAGTCGTAAATGACAATTAGCGATATTCAGACTTAATCAAGACACTGCCAGACGGGTATTGTTTTTTTTTACATATTTTAAAATTGATATATCTTATATGACAAAACCATGAAATTTTTTGCAATAAAGGAGAACAATGTCCTAGAATATTCTGCACGAAACTCAAAAGGTTGCGCCCTCCAAAAAGAAATAAACTAGGTAACATTTTTTAATGAGAAAAACATGAACAAGCTTAATGTTATGATTTGTTTTTGTTTACGATTGCAAATCAACACCCAGCAATTAATGCAAACAAGGGTAACAATTACCTATATTTACACCAAAGTCAAGGTGCACGGAAAATGTTTTATTTCCTTAAACGATTTTTCAGAGATGCCAGAAGTTGCTTTTGAGATACTGCATCAAAAACAATTTTTGTTTTCGAAAATGAACTTATTGAAATATTCTGGTTGTATTTGTTTCAATTTCGTGAGTGAGCGACGAGAACTCCTAGGCGTATCATGCATAGTTAGTGGTACTGAATGACTTGATATCTTGGTGCTTATCAAAAATAACTCAGCTGGAGAGCACTGCATGCCCTGGTATTGGCTGTATTGCAGAAGAGGTCCTACTAGCCACATCTTAATCAAAAACACCGCCAGACGGGTAGTGTCTTTTATACGCAGTGGCTATAGGTCCGGCAGCAGGACTGATGTTCTTCAAATTACTAAACGTCCGGCAGTCCAAATTTTTTGAATATATCATCTTAAAACTTACCCATATTCAATTCAAAATATTTACTAATTTAGTTTTTATTTTATTAGATGCCTCAGACGCTTCCACACGAGCCAAAATTTCGAATTTTGTTTCATTACGTTGGCTCTGAATATAGTATGCGAAACATCCCAATGTGACTTTTGTAAAAATTTCCGCCAGACACTGCCGGACACGTTTGGTGTTTTGCATCTGACAGACATATAGTCATTGCCTTTTTTATATGTTAATTGATATATCGCATGAGACAAAATCTTGATATTTTTTGCAATAAAAGAGAACAATGTCTTAGAATATTCACAAAACTCAATTTAAAAAAAAAAGGTTACGTCCTCCAAAGAGAAATAAACTTTTTAATAGGTAAAACATGAACAAGTTTAGAACTTTTATAGTGTTAATGTTATGAATGATATCTCCTATTTTTTTTGTTTAACGCGAACAAAAACACTTCGTGACTGCAGCGACGAGAACTCTATATGGTGAACTGCATAGTTCGCGGTAGATTGACTTCTTAAATTGTTGAACTTTATAGCTCAGTTTGAGAGCGCTGCAGTAGTATTGTGCTTATCACAGAGGTCACATCTTCGAATCGTGTTGAAGCCGCGGCCTGAAAGAGTTTTGTTTTTAGACTTCTTTCTCATAACCGCAACGGTCATTCATAACGTTACAGTTGTAAACATCATTCTCCGAATTTTTGTTTGTCTGTCCATCAGCTGCACCTTTTAGCAATTATTGCTGAAGGGAACCGCGGTTGTACAACAAAATTACTCTCAAATAAGCGTTTTCTTCTACATCAGCAGCTCAAATTGATCATTCTCTGTATATAGTTCATGCCAAGCGAATTGTTTTGATCACTAAATTTTCTGTGGGCCGCCATCTTGAAATGTGACGTATGTACGTTGTAGTGCCAGTCTCTACTCTTGATAAAGACAATATCAATGAACGAATGGTGGCATGGTACTGCAACACAACTACGTCACATTTCAAGATGTTGTCCCGCAAGAAATTCAATGATCAAAACAAATTACTTAGTTTCGAGCAATTGTTGTACATTTTGGCACATTTGAACACTTTAATGGAAGATGAATATTACTACTGGGACAGTTAAATTAGTAAAACAAATCTCCTTGGCTCTTTTGCACCATCTCTAGGGTACCCTGTGTTTGCTTATTCCAAATATAGGATAACGTTCTGCACACATTTACTAGACTCATTAATGTATTTGTTATATACCTACTATCAAAGTCCATTTTTCTCGTACTCCTATTGGACGAGACGACATCACGCAACTACGCGCTCAGCGGGCAACCTTATGTTATGGACCGGTAAACAACAAAACCGGAAGTTAATTGTAATTTGGTGTGATTTCAAAAGTTCACAAAACACAAGTTTGGGTAATAAAAAATTTATTTAAAAGCTGCTTTTTGTTCTTCTTTGATAGTTGATATATATGTAACAAAACACTTACTGAACTTAACCTCGGTAAAGCAGTATGTTTTGTGGTCCCTCGACGGCCAACATCGGCGGTCTCGGGACCACAAAACATACTGTTTCCCTCGGTCTCAGTAAGTGTTAATTGTTTTTGTTCAATGTTGAGTGCAGTGACATTGTATTTCAAAGTTTTTTGCCATATCATCACACTAGAGGATCGGAAAATTTTGAACATATAATTTTGATTATTTAAAAATAATTTCTTTATGTGTTCAATAAATATAAATTTATAAGGTAACATTTTTTAAAAGATTGAGCGCCACAAGAAAATAATTATTTTTCACACTGGCTCTTATATTGGATATATAAATACAATTTCTTTTTGAAAACAGTGCGTAAATTGGAGGGGCGCCTAAATTAGAGTAAAGGCGGTATTTCTAATTAGCTCGGATGGTTGAGCAACATAATGGAGGTTTCTCTGCGTGTGTCATATCACTTACCACAAGTTTAACCGGCATTCTTTGTGTGTTTTGATCGTGGTATCCGTGAATATAATCACAAGATATTATAGGTGCCATTTTTATCAATAATCTTAATTAGATTTTGTATTGTAACTCTGGAAGCTTAAGACACGACTCGTAAAATATTTTTTAACTCGGAAATATAAAGCTGTATCAACAGTGCGCCAGTGTAATACCCTACAAAATGAGACTGCTATATTGTTCATCTGAAAGACTTTTAGATATTACTATTCTATCACTTATATAATTAATTTGTTCTTTCGCTATATTATGATTTTAAGAACAAATATTTTAATCGGAAGTAAAAAAAAATATTCTTATTGTTCTCTGCAACCGCAGTAGCCCAGTACGAGTAACCAACACTTATCAACTATGTTAGTTTAGAAGTATTTCAAGCATAATAGTAAAATCTCATTATAATCTTTTTTTATACTAATGCGATATCAAGATATATTTCTTTTTGGGTATAACTATAAAGTGAAAATACTTTCGTGAAATGATTACTGAAATACTTCAGGACTTTCACTGATTTTTTTGCATTTTTTAATTCTCGTAATATTCTTGTTGCTATTGCATTGGATTATGTTGCAAACTTAATCTTCGATCTTTTAAATGTCCAGTGCCATGTTCTCACCTCGCCTTCCTCGTTGAAATTTTGTTCCAAAAATAGGGCTCTTGAATTTTTTTTTTTGTGAAGCATTTTTTTCAAAGTAAAGTTCAGAAAAACCCTGAAGTTCCGTTTGGGTTTCGTCATTGTTCAGTGTGCAAGGATAGTTTTGACTAACGATCGTTCTTTTTTTATCATAAAATGAAGTGAATTTTTTATTTGTTTTTGGCTGTGGTTAGTTTTGGTGCTAATTGTGTGAAGAAATCCGTCAATGTGGTCATGTGAATTAGGTTTCAACAATGATCGCTGAATACAAGGTAAAGTTGAAAGCGCAAACAAGGATGGAAGTGAACCACTAAATAAATTTGTACAGATCAACGAAAGAGAAAAAATCGTCTGCTAGTATAAACGATTGTAAAAAGGTACAAAGGTGCGTCATAAATAATTGCTAATCCACTCACTTATCAAACAAATTGTATAGTTGTTTGAAGGTTTGTTTCTTAACACATGAAGAATTGATCGTTTTTCATTCTACACGTTAATCTTTCTCATATCGATCTAGCAAGAGACAGATATTGCTTTTTGCTTTCAAACCCCAACGGCTACCGTCATTCATGGATCATGGACAAAATGAACCTTTCTCGTACAGTCCACCTAAAAGACGAGCAATTACTGCATCCACCGATGACAGCAACACTGAATTTATGAGACCTTTCTTGCGTTCGCGATTTCGTCGTTCAGAATATAGAATACAGAAACTTGCTCAACAGTTGGCTCGACAATCGGGGCAGAAACGCTTAGATTACGAGGAGGAAGAGGGGAAACAAAAACACTTAAGACCAAGAACACAGGAAGAAGATGCAGGCAGTTCTCGTGAGAGCAAAGAAGAGACAATTGACGACTCGCTGTCTCAAGATGATACTAGTTCACGAAGGCAAAATCAATCACCGGTGTTTTCATTAGTTACACGTAATGTGCACTCGAATACCTTGAATAAGAGGCTATCTCTGATAGAAAACGTCCAGAAAAACTACGTTAAATACATAAGACCTCCTGAAGCAGCCTGTGAAAGGCCAGTTACCTCTCCTATGTTGCAGTGTGCTCCGGATGAGAGTAAACTTCGAAGGCGTTCCAGCCTGTGTTCGGGTGCTGGGCTATTGTTTGAAAATGGTAGTGGCACTTTGGTTTCCAGAAGCTCAACTTTCTGCAGCACACTGAGTTTCGAAAAGCTGGAGCGAGAAACATCTATGGGAAATCTTTCTGCTCAAAGAAGGATATCATCAGGCAGTCTGTCAAGAACCCATTCTGCTTCAAGTGCTTTTAGCGAAGAAAATATGTTGTTACTTGGTAAATCGAGTGAAGGTCTAAAACACAGGAGATCTCTCACTCCCTTACCGCAAATAGTAACACCAGAAAATATTGTTTCCATAGAAAGAAAGTTGTCCATGACAAGAATGAATAAATCAGATGATCACTGGAAGACCATCATTGCCATTGCAGGTGCAAAAAAGCTTGCCAGAAACCTTTTAAGAAGAAGGAGAGAACGCAACACAAGCGACACTGCCAAGAGAATACGAGAAATTCACCGACAGATGGGATTAAGTCAACGCAGAAGGGTTCGAAATGCAAGTGATGACCCTATGTTGAATGCAATACAAGACAACAAAAATTTTCAAAGCGAAATGCAAATCATCATGGAAACTTTGGAGGAAATTAACATCCGCCTTGATAAACAATTAAGCTTGCTAAATGGAGATGACATGAAAAAAAGGAAAATCCAGATCGTTAAACAACTCTCCCCGAATACATCATAAAGGCTAGAAACTGACTTCTCGTGCGATGATATTACGAACGATTTCTTAGTTTCGCTGCAAGACATTGTGTAACTATTACACTCTTTTTTTTATTAAGAACCAGTAAAATTTAGCTCAGGCTCAATGTTCTTATTTTTTCAGCCATTTCAGGCTCAAAATGTTCTTATTTTGTTAAGTTCTTAAAGTGACTTTTTAAGGTTCATTTTTAATACACATGAAAAATGTGATATTGAAGTTGAGTGATGTATATATCTAAAAGAATGTACGGTAAAGACCCTGAATTTTAGAAAAAGAACTGTCGTCGCGGTCAGATGTCTGTTTGTTGCTGTGCATGTTTCTTTTATTCATTATCTATTCCTTTTTATTTTATTTTAATTTTATATTTATTTATTTATTTATTTATTTTATCAAGAAAATTATTTCAGCCTCAGATTGTTCTTATATTGTTCTTATTTTTAGAGATATAGGCTAAAGCAGACTTTGTTAACTTTCGTATTTGCAGTTCGAACCAACAACATCACAACATTACAACCTTTCAACATTTCATCATTTCAACACTGAGTTCAACATTTGATACCAATTTTCCTATCAACACTTAGCGTCGTAAAGTATCTTGGTTTGATATTACCTCGTTAGTAAGGAACTTTGAACATCGATTTATTGTATTGGCGAATAAACATTACTTATTGCATTGTTGGAACGTTTCGTTGCGTTCGTTTTATTGCACCCAATCTACGCTAACGAATGTACTTCATGTGAAGCTACAATAGATTCAGGGGATTAATTGTCCTAGTTCGTTAAGTTTTAGTCAAACGTTCTTTGATAAGCAATGCCTAAGCGATATATTCTTTTGTTATACATCTAAAATATAAGATATAAAATGAAATAAAGCTTAAATATAGTTTATCTCAACAACTTCTTGTAATTCTTTTTGTCACGAAACTTTACTAGCCCGAACAAGTATTTTTAACTTGTTCTCCCTATCGATCATCATACGCTTGTGAACTCACTTGCTTGTGATATGAATATCAATTGTGAAGCCAATAAAATGTAATAACTGCAGTGTGGTGCGAGAATCAAAGTTTGTAAAAGCTTATATGAGCCAAATAACTTTTGAAAGGCTGCATTTACCTTCAGTTTCTGATAGTGTTTAACGGATAAGAATCCTCGAGTTCCCCTAGAAGGGAAACTAATCCATTGCAGTTAGCTCCCATCAGAAACTGGTGCTCATTACCGATTTCTTTATATCGAGAAGTCAAATTAAATAAACGTTGATGGAATAGAACTAAAAACAAGTGCATTCAAACAATTGAATTCTTGACAGAGGTCGGGTTTGAACCCGGTCCATTGTGTCTTATCTGCTGTGCTATGCTTGGTACAATGAAATCATAGTCTAATGTTCTTTATTATTTGTTTTTTCATAACAAGTTAACAATATCATGAAAACATATTTTTGAGAGTAATTGCCTCGCCATCCTCCTATTTTTGTCCATTTCTGATGGGAACTAACTCTCGTAACTTCAGCTATAAACTCTCCTAACGGCAATAGTCTAAACGATATTGAAGTGAGAAAATTGCGCAATTTTTGTGTTTTTATAAAGAGTAATCAACAAGAGTTTATATTGTTTGAATTGAGAGTGTAAATGTTGTGATTCTGATATCATTTGTTTTTCAGGATAATACTACCACTGGAGTGATGGCCGGTCAGTGTCACTGCAAAGTTAACACCCAGGGACGATTGTGTGACAGCTGTAAATCTGGCTTCTATGACTTAAAGTCCAGTCACACTAGCGGATGTGTATCTTGTGGCTGTAACCTTTACGGTACTCGTGGAGGTAACGCTTCTTGTCACTCAACATCTGGACAATGTTACTGCAAGAAAAACGTGCAGGGGCTTAAGTGTAACCAGTGCAAACCCGGCCATTTTGATTTAAACGGGGAAAATGTAGATGGCTGTAAGGAGTGCAACTGCGATCCGTTTGGTACCCAAAATGGGACGATTTGTGACTCTAACAACGGGCAATGTGTCTGTAAAACAGGTTCAACTGGTCGAACTTGTCTCGGCTGTTCAGACGGCTATTACTCATCTGATGGGTGCAAACCTTGTAATTGCTCAGAAGACGGTACGCGGCCTGCATTGCTCAACCGGTGTGACAAGAATGACGGGCAATGCCCATGTAGGAATTACGTTACAGGTAAATTGTGTGACAGATGTAAAGATGGATACTACGGTCTGGACAAGAACAACGCTGATGGGTGTTCTATATGTTCCTGTGATCCAAAGGGAACCGTGACGGGGAGATTGTGTGACATCGGGTCTGGTAACTGTACCTGTAAACGTTACGTGGTCGGAAAGTCCTGCAGTCAGTGCATGGTGGGAACGTATGGACTAAATGAATCCAATCCAGATGGGTGTGTCAGGTGCAAAGGTTTTCCCAATGGGACCCATGACGGTGACAAAAAATGGCCAGGTAATAGTTTCATTTAGAATTTCATTTTTTAAAAAAGAATAATTTTGTTTCGTTGATAATATCCTTTTAAATCTAGGATCTCATTCTAATCTCAGAACAATCGCTTTCAATTACCTTCTCACACAAATAATCAAACTTAACACTTAAGCTTGCATTGGACGATTGCATTTTAAAAAAATTTTGAATCTAAAATGCAAATAATGTATGACTATTGGTTTTCTACCTAAAATCGCCCCGGGTTTTTTTTTTGGTACATTTTACACAGAGCTTTCTACGAAGTTTACTTTTTTTCAGTGAGCAAAGCGTTAAACGTGCCACGAAACTGATACAACTGATCACGTCCTACCATTTAAAGTAGTTAACTAAACCTACTCACCGCTGCAGCAAAAATGGAAAATATGAAAATAAACTCTATTCTCACCTGAAAATTAAATGAAGACCGGACTCCGAATTGCGTCGCATTTGTTGTGGTTCTTCTTCAGATTTTAAGTGTATCAAGAATAACTACAATCAAGTAAAAACAAAACAGAATGAAATGAAACTTACCTTTTGGCGATGAGAATTTCACATTAATAAACTTGGTCACCGACCGCCATTTTGTTTTCTTGGTCTCAGCCGGAAAAGTTATCGCTGATCATGTGCTTGTTCTTAAAATAGTAAATTGTGATGAATCAAAGGCTTAATGGGAGTTGTATACCCTTAGTATAGTTTTGAAATGTCATCAACGAGAAGGAAAAGGGTCTAATAAACCCTTGTTAATATATAATTGAAAGCTAAACTAAAGCAAATCCTTTGCAAGCCAAGTGGTCCATCACTACTAACTGAAAACGCATGAAAATCCTGTGAATTTTTTCATGGTAAATTCACTGGAAATCCAAAGCTTTTTAATGGTGTTTTCACGGCATTTTCATGTCATGGCACAGAAACCATGTAAAACCCACGAAAATTCCATCAAAAACCCACGAGAAAACGCATTATAATGTATTAATATGGAATTTCTTATGCATATGGTCATGAAAATAACTTTGGCAACATAGAGACCACAAAAGTGTCATGATCTCCCCTTTCCTCCATCATGATTTTAATGGCACTGAAAATCCCATAAAATTAAAGGCGAAATGTTTTTATGGCTTTGTTATTTATGGGTTTTTCATGACCTGTGAAATTCATGGCTTCATGAAATTAACATGATTTTGGCATTAACTTGAACGTTTTATGACGCCGTGAAAAGCTTCACGGCCTTTTCATGGAATTTTAATGCCTATTAAAAACTTAGGCTTAAGAGGAGTACTATGTGAGATTCGAGTTAGGGTCGG
The DNA here is from genome assembly GCA_025331085.2 of Zoanthus sociatus. Taxonomy (NCBI): domain Eukaryota; kingdom Metazoa; phylum Cnidaria; class Anthozoa; order Zoantharia; family Zoanthidae; genus Zoanthus; species Zoanthus sociatus. The sequence goes on along the minus strand of JAOBAY020023014.1, from coordinate 1,244 downwards.
CCACGGTACTCCACGGATGTGGCTGAAATTTTGCATGTAGTCATGCTTTGGGGTTCTAACTACGGAATGGGTGTTTTAAAGTTCTGATAAGTTCTGAACATAGCTGGTTTTGATCGGCTCCAAATTGAAGCCAATCTGGTGGATCAAAGAACTTTTTGTCCTAGCATATCTTTAATCTGGGTGCCTACAAAACGAAGACCTAAGACCCAAAAATGAAGACCTGTTTTTTAACTGTCCTGCCAAACCACAGACGGTCAAATTATGTTAAAGCTGTTCCTTAGACACCAACTGACGCAAAATTAATGGGGTCTTCGTTTTGTAGATTATCCCCCCTTGAACTACAAAACGAAACATGCTTTTTTACTGCCCTGTCAAACCAGAGACAGCCAAACTGGGTGAAAGCAATTCCTCTGACATCAACTGACGCGAAATTAATGGGGTCTTCGTTTTGTAGATTAGGCCCCCTCGAACTACAAATCGTAGACCCTCGCTTTTAGAGTGCCTATGACACGAAATCAATTTTTTGTCAGCCGAAAGATTTTTATTATAAAAGCATAAATACCAAATTTGAAGGAATTCTGATAAAAACTCGCAGTTACGGCTTCTTAGAGTTGTGATTTTTTTGCTCAAAATTTGGTCCATTAATTCGCTCGGCCAAAAGCGAATTAATCACGTGACTTTTGGCTTCATGACGTCAAGTGGGTAGTAAAAAATATGGCAGATAAAGGGAAAGAATCAGTTGCGCTCGTTGTTGAAAGTTATGTTGAAATTTAAGGATAAAATTTTCAGTGAAGATCGATCAGAAGATACACAAAAAAATTTAGCCTGAGTTAACAGCAAATCTAAAGAGGAAAAGAAGTTCAGCGACATTAATCCTGGAGTTAAACAACAACTGTGCTTGAAAGTTTCAAGATTATTTTGCATTTTGGAGAGCTGATCTCCGAATTTCAAGGTGAAACTTCAGATAACTAGACGCCTACAGGCGTTTACTCGGGCTACCTAATGTGCCATGGAAACATTACCTTGGCATAAGGACGCTGCATATAGCGTACCGTGGGTTGCCTGTGTTTCATAAAAGAAAGAATGAATTATTTTGACACGGACAGCGGAGAAGTGTTGGCTTCACGAGTATAAATTTACCTAGCGAATTTTATTTTATTTTGTGTCATAAGTTTGCAAAATTGTAGATCTTTACTTGAATACAAGTAAAGCAAGTTTCATATCAATTTATGATAATATCTGAA
>JAOBAY020022944.1:0-14632 GCA_025331085.2 Zoanthus sociatus | reverse complement strand
ACACACGTTGTATGGCTATCTTTATACTTCATGTCATAAACAGGGTATTGAAATACCCATTTTTTGTCATAAACAGGATCAGGGTTTGACAATACGGCCGCACACCCCCACCCATATGAGGTGGGAGTTCCCCCACCCCCAGGCTATAAACGCAGTAAAATACAGTCATTGAAAAACTAGTTACCAAGCAAATAACATATCACTATGACGTACCATTATCACCTTATTTAAAAGTTTATAGGAAGTAAATCAAAGTGGCGTGATGCGAAAAACATCAGCTGTGTAGCCAGAGCGGGATTACAAGGGTTCCGGGAGCGCCCCCCCCCCCCCGCCCCCCGCGGGGGGGCGGGCCCCCCCGGGGGGGGGGGGCCCCCGCAAGTGTGAGTTTCAATCGGCTGGTGCATTATAAAATGATGATTAACACAATTCCATTTGCAAACAGAATTTGCTAATAGTAACAACAATACAACAATATTATTATGGCTTCATTTTGTATTTGACTTAACGTTGCGTTTATCCCGTTTTTTCTTATTTCAGGTTTTAGTGAAGATGCAACCTATTACAAGCTATGGCAACATGCCACAATTGAGCAGTTTATTAATATTAATGTACAAACAGAGACAATTTGTGTGATAGCAACTAATTACCTCTTTGTTTGGAACTCCTAGTGTCTCTCGAGACTGTGTTGTGCCAACAGATGAAAGTGTTCGGCCTGTTCCGTCATTTTTTAGGATCTCAGACGCCGCTTGATGAGACTCTTTAGAAAGAAAGGAAATGGTTATCGATATCAGAGACATAAGGAAGAGATTTTTCAGCTAGGGTGGTAAAATGAAGTTACCGAAATATGATAAGAGTATTCAGTTACATGATAACTCTTTTGTAAACTAGCATCAAAGTTCTGATTAACATCAGGTAGATCATTGACAAATTCATAAGGCCATCGAAAGTTATCAGTTTAATTCACGTTTTTCGCCGTTCAGCCGACCTTCGCACGCGATTTAGCCCGCATCGCATGGAAAATTTTTTTGAGGAACGAAGATATTAATGGTTGATCAAGATTCTGGTCTTAAGTTTTGGTCCGAAAAGACTTTTGCTGCTGTTGCACTTGCTGCATGTTAACAACTCAACTGTTTTTTTATACAAAAACTCTTCTAAATGCAGGTTTTGATTTTAACAAGTGATTTTGTGGCACAGCAAACCATTATGAAAAATATTCTCAGACGAAATTCAGGATCCATGTATTATTAGTCAAATAATATTTTTTTTCTTAAAACCAAGGATCCTATAAAAATAAATTATAGCCGCAAATCTGTATTGTACATTGTATCATAAACTTATCAAAAATTGAAAACTAATGAAAAAATTAAATATCCCTCTGCGTTAAGAAAACGAAAAAAACTTTATTTCATTACGCATTTTGTGTTACAAGTATAAGTATAGCAAAATCTAGCCTAGGGCTAGCTAGACACGCCATAAGAGAATTATTTTAAAGTAAAAGAAGGAAAGTATTGTCAGTAGACTAGTATAGTGATAAACCTTTCGGTCAAGTTGAAGCTAAATCAGTAAATGAAACTAAAACTGCAATCCGGCACTGAAGCATTAACTCTACACAAAGATACCAGTTGCCGTTCATTGGTAGAAAAAGGCATGTAGTGAAAGAACAAAACTTAGGCTTATCGCTTATTTAAGGCTTTTCAGCTAAAGTTATATACACAACTCAAGGCCATGCCTTTGGCATAAATATGTCAATTCAGATATCGTTCGGATATCGCTTAGTCTCACACGCGCATGCAAATGTCTTCTATCGCAGCGAGAAGTTTTGAAGAAACCCAAATTTCCAAATTTTATGGATATGGGCACTCAATAGTGCCATGCAATCAGCATTCATTTCAATGTGGGCAATTATTAAGACAATCAATATATTGACGTTGACTCAACTAGAGACGTCGTGATTAAGATTAATTAGGAATAACCCTGAAACGAACATGCATGGTTAACATGGCTAAAACATTCTCAGTATATACGTTATTGAGATATCTAAAATATATAGTATTTCCGTCCTTCTTTCTTAATTTTTATAGAAAAGATTATTTTGGTCAACTTTTGAATGAATTATTGATTAGTAAAAATCTTTTCCTACTTTATTGCCTTTCTTTACATGACGACGTTTTGAATACAATTTTGATGACTCCGTCGTCTTTCTGCCAATACATTTTACATGCAGAGAGTACATATTCAGCAAACGAATAAAGGATATTAATATAGTGAAAGACTCTCGCCTCACGTAGATGAGGCAAGTTTTTACTATGGGATCCGAATTATTTTCATAGCACCCAGAGTTGACGAGATGAACAAAACTCGCTTCTCTCACCCCCCCGAGAGGTCAGCAGGAAAGCTCTTCAAAAACATGGTCAGTACAAATTTTAAAACCAATGAGCGAAGAACAAGGTACCTTAAAGGGGAAAATATCTTTGGTAACCAAAATCTTGGAACAGAAAACACTGAATCAAACAACAGTTTAGCTTTGAACTTGTGAAATGAGACCGCGGAGCTTTTTTCAGAGATTCGCGAGATAAAAATTTAAAAAAATGACATTCTTGTAACGTAAACAGCTCAAGTTTATTGAACGATGGAGGTTGCCATGTTAGCTTTGGTAGTTTATGAAAATGCTATTCACCGGCTTGCAGAATGTACTCCAACGTTTTCTGTTTATGCGGGCACAAAATAAAATGTTTTAATACAACTTTATGTACAAGTCATACCAAGTGTTTTGTTGAATTGTAACTAATTAACAAGGGAAGCCCAAAATCTTTTAATCTTCTTAACATAATTAAAGCAAAAAGGTATTTACTTATCTAAAAATAATAAGAACTAAGAAGATCGATAAGTTAAATTGTTTTCTAAGCCACCATTTCGTCAGCGTCAAATGATTTCCGGAATGATAAACTTATACCCTTTTTCATTTCATCATTTACAAATGTCAAACATTGAAAAATTAAGCGTCACGAGATGTGAAAATACTTAGAAAATAAAGCAAGTAATTGTTATTTTAAGAAAATTTTGAATAACTTCTCAACCAACCATTTATTTCACTACCCATAACAGGACTATGACGTTACGAGCTGGGCCACATGTACAAACACACTACCAGAACACGCGCCTACTCGTTGAGCTTTGAAGTTGAAGTACAAGGTCGTCCGGAAAGAAATCAAACGAAATTTCCAGAACGTTTAAGCTAAATTAAACAATGCGTATTGTGACGACTTTTTTTCCCCTTTGCTTTGGCGGGAAAACCACATTTTTGCGCTTTCGGGTACCTAAATTTTCTAACGGAAACTTTTCAATTTTGAGCACGATGAGAAATTTTCCAAAATTTTAAATATTCAGTGTCTATCTTTTTTAGGGATAAGATACTGAAATTTATTACCCGATCAGTATGAATAATATATCAAGATGATTTTTATATAACACAATTTAGTAAAGTTCCTGTCTGTGTTTGTAGCTTTACCAGCCCCGTACAGGTGAAGTATTCTATCAACAATATTAAAATTGTAAAATTCAGTTTTATTTTTGCAGAACTTTATTTTGGATACGTAAGCGCACGGCAGTTTTCTTACGCCAAAGGAGACTTCTTTGAACTAGGAATCAAAGATAATATCTAAATAATTTCATATCCAAGGGCCTAAACCTTACCCGAAACATTTTGTTTTCATAATTTCTTAAGCAAATTAACCATAAAAATGACAACAATGACAAGTCCGTTAACGCCGAGATATTTTAGATTTAGATTTAGCTTGCGTTCTTATTTAAACATTTTGTTCTACGGAATTAACGGAGTCATTTACATTTATCAGTGAACAGAAAATATGTACAGATACAAGAACTAATACTAACAGCAAATAATATCTAAACATTTTTTGTCAATCGTTAGCAAATTTAGAACGGTTAAAGCAAGAAAATGATGTTAGTTTTCTTGATTGTATATATATGGCTAATTTTGTGGGTAGTTTGGAAAGCGACTTTTATAAGAATGAAGTAATGTGTTTAAATTTACCGAGGATGGTTAGAATCATGAAAGATGAATTGATCTAGAAATAGATAGATATCTCCAAATAGCAATTAGGAATTTAGCTTTGTACTCAACACCAATGATTAGGCATATATTCAAGAAAAACATAACTTTTGAAAAAAAATGCTTGGAATGTCGGAGTATGTTTTGTAAATGAAAAGTGGTTTGTAAAACCCACCAAGAAAGGATAAATGCAGGTTACCCAAGGTTAACAGTTATTTGACTCTAAATTATGACATGAATGTTTCTCGGCTTGTGTTTTAAAAAAACAAATACAAATTAATTGTTCTAGCTTTTTATTATCATCAACAACAACCCTTCAGCGACATGTTGGGCACAGGTCACGCATGCGCACTACCTCCCTCTGTTTCTTGCTAGTTTTTTTTAATTCTCTTCATACGATTTATTCGTTACCTTACATTCTAGTTCCGTTAATCTCACGCTATGTGGCTTCTTGTCGTTTGCTGTTTATTTTGCCCTGAGGATTCTAATTCAATGATTGTCTGGTGACGTTGTCTATGGTTAGTTTTGCAAGATGGCCCCAGCAGCAAGCTAGTGACCCCATTTGCGGTGTAGAATTTGCATCAGTCTCTACATTTTCTTGCACTCTCCTTTCCCTCAAACAAAACCGAAAAAGCTCTAAAACCGGACGATGATAACTCCTTATGTTTAGAGCTCTTAGTCAAGTAAAGTAATGAAATATGAAAAAGATACCCTTTGCAACAAAAAAGTATAATTTTTCCACTCAATTAGCAGTGTTTTTAAGAAAACTTTCCTTGTTTCATTTGGTTAAAAATCATATGGACTACATTTTAAGTCATTAACATTGTGTATTATAACTTTATTTTGTTGTTTTAGACATTTTAAAATGCCGCTGCTTGACAGGTGACCATTCGGAAAGTGCAAAGACGCACAGGAAATGAATTAGGTTCAATGGAGCGAAAGTCTATTCATTTTTTTAGAAAAAAAATTCTAGATGTAAAGATTAAAGATATAAAACGCTCGTTCTCCATAATCTTTTTTCGGCTGCCTTTGAGTGCCAATTAAATCTCATTAAAAACTGAAACTTCCTCACGGTTATAGTTTATGTTGTATTTTTCTTTCTTTAAGTTTAAGTTTTTAGTTTTACTTTTCCTCTCTTTGAAGTAACCTGAAAGCTCAATTCATACACTGTAATTGTTATTCAAGATGCTTGAATTTAATCCAATTGCTACAAACAAATGCTAAATGAAACGTTTTGCCATGTGCTTAAACATTTAATTACACGCACCTCAATCCTCTTTAGAACACTGAGGGTTCAAATCTAATAACTTTACTTTTGAAACGCATTTCCGTCCAATTAATATATTTACGTATTATTCTGCTCATTGTTATGAATCTAAAGTCGCCAGCTGGACTCACAAACACCAAACGATAACCACAGAATTGTTTTTTTTTAATTTCAGAACATAAAAATAGTTGCTTATTCTAAACCATGTCCGTAGCCAAAGGGTGTAACCAGTTAGAGACATAATGGGGATCCATTAGTTTAACAGTTCAAATCTGTTTCAACTTAAAATTGATATCTGTTCTTTTTCTTGATTTGTTTATTTTCTGTTGTTGGAAATGATAAAATTAATGTTATTATAATGTAGGATAACTCTCCGCCATTTATGGTGCTGAAACTGGGCGCAAGGGATGAAACTCTTTTCTAGGGATGCCAAGTGACATAACATAAGTAAAGATATGATACTAATGTGTTTTCTACGATTTCTTCGGTTTTTTCCCTCAGTAACTGAAAGTGAATTCCAGTGCAATTCATTTGCCTGTTAATGGGTTTTCAACACATAGGTGGGCCGTATAGTAACTATACCTCCCAATGTGTGATTACCGTAAATCCTCGATTAAGCGCCGTGGCACTTATCAATTTCAACGAGATTTTGGTGCGGCCCTTATTTGAGGAGGTGTGGCGCTTGTAGTTGGGGTGGGGCGCCGTTTATTCGGATGCTGAACCTTATCAAGGAAAAGGACTCGTGAGCCAGAATTCAAGGATTTTTCGTAAATGAAACTTTAGATTTCCTGAAAAAGCAATCTCATATCTCAAAAAATGCGTTAAAGCTTGTTTTTCGACGGAGGAACACTGAAACACCCGGACTTCCATTCTCCACAGAGAAGTTATTTAATGGTACTTTCATCTTTTAAACAAAGAGCATCGAGCATCGATATATCTATATCTGAAATTTTCTGTAATTTGCTACAGAATAGAAATGAGTCTATCATGAGATAAGAATGACCGAAACCAAAAACTGCGCTTAGTTTTACACCATGGCTGTACCTATATAGGAATTTTTCGGTGGGGATGGGGAAGAGGGGAGGACAATTTCTCTGAAACCTTAACCACAAATATAAATCTAGTAACAAAAAATACCGTATTTCTAAATTTGATACGAGCCCATGGACAGAGGTACTATATGTGGAAAAAAGTATTGCAGCATGATTTAATTCCCTCGGTTTTTAGTTTTCAAATACTGTATTGATTTTTTTGCTTTTATACTTCAAAATGCGACCGAAAAATTCTTGGGGGCATGCAGCATTTACAAAATGTTGGAACAATAACGAAATAGGAAAATAAGAATAGAACGAAGGCCACTTTTGTTATTGTAAGAATGATACAAGAATGACCACATATACAAAGTATCGACTTCTTTCTTCCGTATTACGTCCATAATGCGATTGATAAAGAAATCGAGTGCTTTCAGTGGCTGTTAAAAATTTAATTCTGTTTCATCTAAGATTAAGCAAAACTCTTTATGATATTGAAAGAGTATCAGGTCCACTCTACACATTATTGAGAGTTAGAACAGCTTGACCTCTAACATAATGTATTATAAGGCTTTAAAAAGCTTCGGTATTCAACAAGAGACGACAGTCAAATCAAACTAATTGAATTTAAGCTGCTCTTTAGAAAACAAAAGTCCGGTTTTTTTGTATAACAAGTGGTTCAAACTATTAAACCGAGAACCAAATCAATTCTCCTTGTAAAACCCTAGTGCGAATTATATAGTAAATGTTTCTTGTAAGGATTAATTGAAAAAAAAGTCTTGGAGGTTTTGGCATTGCCAAAAAAATGATAATGATTAAAATGAATGAGCTTGCAAGCACATTCGGCGAGGTTTTACCATGCCATGGCAGAAAAATGTTAAGCTCATTTCAAGCGCAAGATATCTCTAATCAACAGCATTCATTTCAAAACCAGAAGTGTGAATTACTTCAATATCCCTTCAGTATAGGTGTTGCTGTGAATCGACCTTTTACAGTAAGAAAAAGAAATTTATGGTTCCAGGAGTGAAAGTCGCAAATTTTATCTTTTATCTAAGTTTTATGCTAAGTTCGTGCCAAGCTTAGAATAATCCTTGTCGGATACTGGAATTAATCGAAATGACATGGACTGTCCTTTTTCGGAAATCGTTCACGTCAAATGTTCTACTGATCAATTTAATTTTAAAGATGGATGTTCGATATTAAAATCAAATTAAAATTGTATCACGCACGTGTCTAGCTGATAAGTTTTGACAATAATGAAAACCAAAAGCACTAGAAACAAAAAGCAAAATCGTAATTGTTTGCAAACCCACATAAATTTGACGTATCACCTTCGATCAGTACTTAAGAGTATCTTGTACGAAATTTAACTTAGACTTAGTATTTTATTTTTTGTTTTTTGCACATGTTGAGATAACTTTCAGCAATAATGAATGGATTTTTGAGGAAATGACTAGATAATAAAATCCGTCCTTAAACTTCAAAAATAGAAAACGATTCGGGCTCCTCGCTTAAACATCTGTTTTTCACCGTCAACAAAAAACAAAGAAACTTTCTTGAAACAAAACATATGACAAAAGTTTTTTCAATCAAAACCGAATGGGAAAAAACAAGTGAATGTCCTTAAATCCTGCGCAATGAGCATTTTTGCTCTTTTTAAAACTGTTTTCAACAAAAATGTACATTGCCCTTCAGTTAGTAAATTGTTTTTAAATCCGTTAGGAAAATGTGAGAGCCAATAACTATTTAGAAATAAAATTCAGTTCTTTGTTTTTGCTTTTTAAAAAGCTGATTAACTTTGCACTTTAAATTGAAAAACTACGATTCCTATAAACAAGATTGAGGCATTAGAATGAGGTGACAATTGGATAAATGTATCATTCACTACCAGTTTTATGCTGGAAGATTTACTTCAAGCTTAAGCTAAACTCGCCGATCGAAACAAAATGTTCAAGAATGCGTCACATTTAAAAACGGTTTGAAAGAAGGAAATAAAATAAAATATGGAACAAACTCCAAGAAAATTTGGCTAGTTCCAAATTGTCACAGCGCTAGAATGAAAATGAAATTGCGAAGATGAAGATTAAAAAACTTTTCGGCCGTTTGGCAACAGTTTTCATCATCTCATAATCCGGAATGTAAATTTAAGTCACGCACGGCATTACCACAAATAAATAATCTGAGAGAGCACCGATCCGTTCGCAAAATTGTTTCCTTACCAAGCCTTATTAGTTTCAAGATTTCTAAGAGCTAAAATATTTGCTACATAGGTTTTAGATAGTTTCTTGCCGGCTATAATTTAATATTGTCTACAGAGGTTTTTTACTGAGCGGGTAAAAATTGTCTGCGGATCACAATAAGAATTTAACAATTAATGTTGAAATGAAGGCCAACCCAGTTTTCGACACTTGGCCTGTTTGGCACTTGTTGAGACGCAAAACATGCGGCTTAGTTCAAACAGCGTGGCAATTTATTACCTGTCACAGTCAGTTATAGTTACTACTCTGTTGTGATCATATTTGACAATATGACTTCAAGACTTTCTTTTTCCCTCATGGAAAAGTTTATAAACAAAGCTTATTTTCACTCAGAGTACTGAGCCAGTACCTTCCCAAAGTTTACTATAAATCGATTCATATATTTTTTTTTAAAAAAAAATTTCTGACGTTTTCATTATGAGGGATTATGATTATTCAATAAACAGCGAATATAAATTCGTTTCAATCCGAGTTAAAATAATTTTTTTATAATAAGGGTTTTTCGGAAACATTATAATGCAACATTTGCCGTCCATGTTTAACAGAATTGCCTTTTTCCTTAATTTGAACCGCATTGTCTGAATAGTAAAATTTGTTATTTGAGCTCTAACTGGAAATCATTATTTGAGATATGGTTGTTTTTATTCTTGTGATTTGCTAATGGAAACCCATGGCCGTGCAAGTTGAATTTGGCAAATGGCACAAAAAGTTGGCTGGAACCACAAACCACTGACAGGATTTTGGTAAAATGTTGCGGACGGGCGGGTATGTTTACACATTAACTATCGGAAATTAGATATGAAGGCCGCCAGCATTGAAAACAGCAGCAAAATCGCTCAGTTTCCAAGCCATTAGTTTACCCTCACGTCTTTCGCAAATCGAAATAAAGTATGTTCAAAACTCTTACCTGAGTGGCGAGTTTGCATTAACTTAATGTGCATGTCCGCAACCATCCATAAGACCAACACTACACAAATTCCTGTGCAAACAAGGCGAATTCGTCGCGAAAATGACATTTTTCCTCTACAATTTTGAATAGCAGGCAAGGAAGTACTGCGTAATTATGATTTTTAAAACGTTTGGCGCACAACTAGTTGTCTCAAAAAGCACTTCTTATCTCTGACGAAGTTTTGTTTCTTTCAAACCTTTCTTCACTTGCTTGAAGGTTTTGACGTTAGTTGCACCATTCAAATTTTAAAAACTACTCTTTCGGCGAAACCAAGACTTCTCTCGTAGCCTACTTTTTGTTTTAAGCTGCAGTGTTAACAAGATATCTTTATCGCTCAGTGAGTGTCCATGCCGAAATGTTGCTGTCGCCAGAAATCCCAGCCAGTTGTCCTTCTTTGGATTTAACTAGTCTAAATAAACTGCTCTCCGGATATCAAAATACGATACCCACAAAAGGAGTTTGAACATTTCTACACATGTTTGTGTACTTTGGCGTGATTACTTCTCATCTATTCATTTCTGAAACCAAATGAAAACATTCGGCCAAAGTGTATGGTATCAGTTTCATAGCAATTAATGCAAGCATATGTCGAAAATCAGCGGCTTGGGGCAAAAGATAAAATGTTTAGACAATGACAAAATCGTTGACGAGATAAGAAAACATCTCGCTTGGCCAATCCTAACAAATACCACAACTTGGTGATTCCTTGACGTAGATCTCTCTTTAAAATTCCTAACGCTAATCCTATAATTAAATATGATGAAAACAAAATAATGGTTTATGACAAAGTTTTACCGAATTTGTAGTTTCAACCTCTTCTATAAGGTTCGACTGACAACCATCAAAGTTGATGTTATTGATACAGTTTATAGAAAGCGACATCTGAATTTAACAGGCCCGCTCAAATCATAATAAATTAAGATTAAGCCTGAACTGGAATTTTCGTACTTTTAGTAACAACATTTTAGTTTGGATAAAAATTTTAATGTGAAAGTTTTTTCTTGCATTATATTAACGAGTCGACCGAAGATTGTATTTATAGCCGGAGCTGGAAGATTTGAAAAAGTATAGCTACTTTTAAAAAGTCGCCTATTTACTTTTGTAAATGGAAGGAGAAATCAAATTTTCTAATTTCCGGTTTTTAAAAATTATAGATGTGAATGATTACAGTCCTACTGAACTCTGAAGTTTCATGGTGTTACGTGAAGCACAAACCACCCGCCGTTAACGCTGAAACTCTGAACAACGCGAAAGTGTAGAGAGATGAAAAACAAAAGCTGCCCTTCATTACATTTAAGTGACTTTAAAAGTTACTAATTTGAAGCAAAAACTTTCGACACTTGGAGTTTATGATAAAATAGCCCGTATTAAATGCTTCAGTTTTATACAGTAAGTACTATGGAATCGAGAAACATCTTGATGACAGCATTGTTTATGGAATTTTAGTTGTTTTATAGAGTAAGACGGCAGAAGCTGTAACTGTTAACGTTTTATATAATACTATAGAATATTTTGTTGATTCTGCAGTAAAATACCAGCCTAAGTTTGTAGTCACTACAAGTCATTTCCGTAAAAACGCAAATAGAGTGATGGAAGGGTTAGTTATTCTAATTAGACTTCTTTCAAGGTAATGGCAATGACTATGAAAAATTAGCGTATTGGTAGTCTAAATAGCGTATTTAATTAATAGTCTAAATATCATTGGTTTGAGGAAGAAAAAAAATGATTTTTATTATAAATCTCACTGGGGTGCATCTGGAGGTGTTGACTACTCTATCGAGTCTTACACGATTTCAAAAAGGAACATTTTTTACGATAAAGACTTACAGTCATTTTATATAATTTTAAAAAGAACTTCAAATGCAGTTATTGAGCGAAAATATTGTTAATTCAAGGAGAACTTATTTTAAGTTTTTTTAAGCCCCTTGTCCTAGTCCTCTGCAACCAAGGATCAAGGCTTGAAACGTCGAAATGGTTATTGATATCTGTAGAACAGACACAATTATAATGCTGCTGAAAAATTAGCAAAATAGTTAATGTTCATCAACAAGATGCCTAAATTGTTCAGCGATGATCAAAAGGCTTCTAAGTTAGAATTTAGTAGAGTTGCTTTTAAATTTGTGAGTAGCGCCAAGCCGCGCATTTCAGCGGTTTGATTCAGCCAAGTCAACATTCGAGGCTTGTCCATGCAGGTACTTCACGTGAACATTGAGTGAAGACTTTCAAGTACTCATGATCACTACTGAGAACTTATTTTTATTCCTACTGAAGAAATTGGTTGAAACGATCCCCACCCTAACCCAGACCCTTGTTTTTTAGATTACTTTTCAATTTTATCCTGAATCTTTTTTTACTTTTCCAGAACCACCGATCCAATGCTTAAAATTTATCCATCAATCACATGCTAAAAAAATTATGAAAGAAATGTTTGACAATTCAAAGACTCTCATCCGCTTAACACTACAGAAACCGGAGATAAGCGCCGGCACCATGGGCCACTAGGCTCGTAAAGGATTTAGCTTGACAATTGTAGTTTGTAAGTTTTATTATGTCTCAATTGATGATATGCTAGAATTTGCAGTGATAAGAGTGAATTCAAAACAAGAAACGAGCGCCAAACTACAAAGTTAGAGAAACAAGGCCTTAAGTGGAAAATACATGAAAAGACATTTTGTAAAGTTCTATAAAAGCCACTACGACGGATGAAGTTGGGAAGTGTAGAGTATCGATCAAGGAGCTTAGAGAGCACTGAATTGTTTGAAAAGTTACTTGATGTGACACGTTTTACCCCTTTAAGTTATACGCGCTCTGTTTGTTTTCCAATTTGTTTTTCACAGACGAGCTTACTGCTTTTTGTTGTGTGGCTTCATGGATCATGCCACGAATTCTGGTTTTTACGGTTTTATCTGTTGGTTTTCCTTATGGAATGATGTCCTGTTTTTGATCACGCGAACCAAAAACGTTGGCCGATGTCGGACAAAAAGTTTGAACAAAGTTAAACTTCATCATTCCAACATCGTCCAACACTATCCAACATGTTGATCAGTTGTGCTGTGCAACAATGTTTTATTATGCTAAACTGAGCGCAACAATGCTTGCCAGTGGGATGTAGCTATAAAGATGAACTCAAGTATGGACAGCATGTACAAACGTGCTAGTAGCTAGAAGCCACTACATAGGGCCATTTGTTCGCTTTGGGAACCTGAGCCTGTTTGGTTATAAGTGTTTTGTAGGTAAACTACTAAGAACCTCGAATTTCTTCGTAGTTACCTACAAAGGAAGGCCAAACCTTGGAACTGGCTGGGCATATTCCCATAGAAATCTTCAGATTGATAGTCGGTTTTATTGGTGCGTCAGACTCAGAGACGAACTCTGTTTCTGTGCAAGTGTGTGGCAAGAGAAAATGTGAAGTTGGCTTGATTGTTCCTGGAAGTTACACAGCAAGTACAAAACGCAGAAAATTCATCAGTATTATCAACAAAGAGTTGAAAGAAGTGAAGAAGAGATACCCCTATTTTGACTTTGAACTAATACAAGACATGATTTCAAAACTAAAGTTAAAGATTTAAATATTTAAAAGCATCTTACTCTTGTTTTGGTTCTTAATCTTTGACGTTGTAAGTTTTACACAAAATGAGATGTTTATCGATGTGTATAGATCAGAAGTAAATCTTAAAATAGCAAAAAAAAAATTGTGATATTTCGTACACAGAACGAGTTTTAAAAGTAGAAAAATTTCACCGGAAGTAAAACGGCTAATCACCTAAATCAAGCCCTAGTTTTTTTTTTTGCCGTAACTATTCGCGGTTCGGCTTTGCCTTGTGGACATGAAACAGTTTGGCTGTCTATGAAAAAAAGCTTGAACTTCACTATTACTATTAGGGGAAAAATTATCTTGCTTGTTCAACTGAAAAAAAGAATACTTGCACTAAGTTATATCTAATAAACACCCCTTCAGATACGAGCCGTTTAATAGAGAGTAGTTGCTTTTTAAAAAAATGGATCATTCAAGGTAAATTCATTCTTATAGCCTGGGCCGCCTGTGCTAGCACCCAGTCCTGTCAATGAAAATTATCTCAAAAACGAAACCGAAATTCCAGGAAATCAACATTTTGGTAGGCATTTGAAGAGAGGGAATATGGCAAAGCAACATAATATGAACCGTTTTCAAAGAAATCAAGTGCCATACAACAAAAATAATTTCACAGGTTCCGATTTGCCAGGCGGAAGCGGTACAAATGGTGATTTCGATGACGACCAAACTGCAATTAACACCAACAGAGAAAGCAGAAGGTAAAGAGTCCGTTAAAGACTTAATTTATCCAAAGATTTGGATTAAATAATTTAAAGGGAAAAAGCATTGTATTCTTGTAAACACTATCTATCCAAAGTTTAATGTTTCAGTTCGAAAATCAAATCATTGCACTAGCACAGATCGTCAGATGTTAAAAAAATATCAACTCAAGTAAATTCCAGAATTAATTTTTGTCTCACATCATTTATTCTCTTAAAATCTTCAAGTAACGATGATTTTTAAAAATCAAGATAAACATGAGGAAGGTTTACAACAGTATGCATGGAGGGCTTTTAACGATTAAACAAGAAACACTTTGCTTAAAAAATACTTTTTTACAATATTAAAGTTTTGAGTTTTATCGGACCGGTTTTTTTCATTTTTTAAACCGACCCCAGGACGACACTTTAACTTGTATTTTGTTACAATTTTAATGAAACTCTTTTAAAATATTAACGGAGGATATAAAAAAATCTTGAGAAAGATGAAATTAATTAACCGACGTTTGGGTATCATTCTGACGCCATACTCAAAGTATAATTTAGAAAATCCGTAGTTAAGCTGATAATTTATTCAAGTACCCAAGGACTTGCTGAGGTATTTCATCATGCTTAAGAAAAGCAATAACAAATTGGTTATTAAATGTTCGAAATGCTGTATAAATATAATAATTATATTTATAACTAATATTTTATATTACGCGCGCCCTGATTGGCTGAAACAGTGTACTTTATCAGAGTACAGATGTACGGAGGAATCGT
>JAOBAY020022910.1:0-14633 GCA_025331085.2 Zoanthus sociatus | reverse complement strand
AAGAATTCCAACTGGTAGGAGGCAAACCAGTCGGCTATTTACATAGCGTAGTGAATTTGTCCCTGGGAACACCGAGGACAAATTTATTCGGTAGTCTTCCGCATTCAAACCCCCAACTCTGACCACCGAACCACGCTGCCTGTTTTTAAACAGGCAGCGTGAAATGTATCTTCAAGCTACCCGGCTCGAATAGCACAAAGGCTACCTGCGGTCTAGCTTAACTGTAACTTGATTGGAAAAAAAACTGAACTGAGCTGAACAATTTAAACAACTGTGAAAGAAAAACGCCCAAAAAAATTTTTCAGGCTTTCATGGGTCTCAAACCCCCGATTGTTGCAATACTAGTGCAGCGCTCAAATATACTGAGTTATTAAACCACAACTGGGATGACAGGATACTTTTTAGTTGGTCCATCAATGCCATTCCAAAGTTTAACGACAATTATGGAGACTAAAATTTAAATGGCGTAAACTGTAATCACGCGATCATTCAAACGTCATTGTTTACAAACACAAACATTATGGCGTATCGTTTGTATCAGCAGCTAAATATGACAGCTTTCAACCTATAGGTTTTATTTTCAGACATGCTTCTGCGTTACTTACCCCATCATCAGTGTAAATGCACAAAGATTGTAAAGTGGTTTAAATATTTTATATAAGCACGTGCAAATGTATATTGCACGGGAAAACAAAAACTATAAAGACAAGGAAAGATTGACGTGCGTCACTTGGTGGTTTAGCACGGGATTTAACCATTTAATGTGCATTGCTTCTTTAAGCTTATACTTTCTGTTTCCTCAATTATACAAGGCGGCATTTCAAAAAGCGCTTTCGTGAAATCTTCGTAACACACACTGGCTTACCGAGTAGAGCAAAACAATAAACTGAATATATTTGCGTAAATCATTGCGGGGGGCCTCTGATAAAGTTTGTCCCATGCCTTAATTCACCTGAGTAATTTGATATTCTGTTGAAGCCATGTCCAGAATTTTAAGGTACTCTACGGAGGAGGCCTCACGGCATTCAGTCGATGCACTTAAATGTTTAAATACATGTGTTGATCTGTAAACAAAGAGGTGTTCTTATATGCGTGTTTTGAAATACCTGACCGTTTGGCTCACGTATCAAGCGTATAGATGAATAGACTTAGAAATAATTTATACTGCAGTATTGGTAATCATGCTGTGAAATGCACGGTTAGGTAGGTAATTTAGAGTCGTCATACTTACTGTTGACTTCTTCAATAAGATAGCAAGACGGAGAATCGCCAGCGCTCCTTTGTGGTAGACTACTGCAGTTCTTTAACACAAACGGCGTATCCCTAACAGATTGCCCTTTTTCAATTGCTGCCCTGCAGTGCTTCAGCAGCATGAAACAGCTTTCTTGACAGATTTGTTGCTTCAGAACGATATTTGTTGTAACGTCACAAGAAGGGTAATAGTGATGACAGTACACATCGTATATCATTTTACGGCATTTTTTGCTAGCAGGCTGGTTGGCGTGATACATTACATCAAAGCCTTCTCCAATACGTCGTATCAACGCCGAGTGCTTCCAATACTCGGTAGGGGTAACCCCTGCAAACGTGTCATAAACGTAGTCTCTGCAGCGTTCGTTGCTAATGCCGTAAGGTACACAAGGGAAAGAGCTTGGCTTCAGTGAAGGGCTGCGAATACATCTATTAGGAAGTTAGAAACAGTTTATCAAACCTAGGAAAATATCACAAGCTAAATTTGTATTCTTCATGATCATTGGCATAAAAAAATGTTTAATCGAGTTCCGTATAACCAGACAAGATCCAGGGTTAACCCACAGTCTCTCTCTCTCAATATGTCATACCCGATTCGGGCAGCTGGGAGAACCACAGTAACAAAAATTTCACGATCTCGAGCAGTGGCCCAAATCGCCCTTTTTGTTGACCGGAAGTTATTCATGAAAGCAATCCTCTCCAACCTCAGAAGTTATAATTTATTGACTTTAAGGTGAAATTTCTGTTTATAAAATAAATAATCAGTTACTAAAACGAAAACATTAAAAAAAAACTTTAGGCTACAACAGGTGACCTCTCTGACAAGGTTTAAACTGCGCCATAGGCCAAAGTTGTGGCGAAGCAAGTAAATTTTAGTGGGTTGGTCAATAACACTGAAGGCTGTACAATGACTCTTTTGAGCTCTTTATTCCAGATGATTCATCCGAAATCCACTATTACTACCGTTTCCGAAATCTTAAGGGGACTCTTTACCCTAAATTTTGGTGGATAGTGAAGTAGTTGAAAGAAGTATTTGAGTTAAAAGAATTTGGGGGATCACCGCCAAACCGTCCCTCCAGACCATGCGAAAGTGCAACTTTCGTTAGGAGACGGTTGGGCGGTTTTCCATCAATTATTAACTCCAAAATTAATTTTCAAACTTCACTAAAATTTCCCCAAATTCAAATTTCTCTTAAAAAACTACATTTACAAAACCTATCTCCTCCCTCAAATCTCATCCAAAATATCTCGAAATATTCAAGAGGCTTCCTTTTTATTCAATCTGTGATGTGATTATCGGATTTTTCACATTTCAAAATAATGACGGAGATATCAAAATTATCACTAAAAGTATCGAAAAATGATCTGAGGGTAGAGGGTGGCCTTAAGATTTTAGTACAGAGAATGGAAGTGTTTACAATATACGACTTTTGTTATTGTAAGCCCATTTGTTAGCAATCTTAAAATTGTAAGTTTTTTTTTTTGCATTTTAAAACTTTCAAATCAAACTTGCGTGCTGCCTCAAATTTTGCTTCACTTCACTCAACTCACATATGACAAAAATGTCTGTTTCTAATAGTTTGAGGATGCTGTTTTTTTTATCAAAATGCAAGAAAATGCTTGTTTGGTGTGCTTAAATAAAATCTCAAAATTTCGCAGGTACGATTAACCCACAAATCCCTTAATGAATCGAGAGCCTTCGGCCCCTCACAAACTGTATAACTGCTTACCTTTTACCTATGGCCACCTTCTCCAGAACTTATTGAAAGCAATGGGCCAGTACAGTAGAAAAGTAATACTTATTGCAACAATTTCTTTTTTGCACTGGTTTATTAAAATTTGATTGCATATACTGTTAGTTATTTATAATTTTTTATTACTGTTCACAAGAGAATTATATTTGTTCAAATCAAAGGATTCTTTGAGCCAATAGGCTCTGCAGATGTGCAACACGTGACCACAGCTACCTTAAATTAATCAGCGACAACAAATGGAGTTAAACTGAAAAGTTTCAGTTTTTGACTTCAAATGTGTAAACAATGACAAGCAATAGAAAATATGATATTTTCTAAGAATTGCTTATACTGGAGGGCAAGGCTTCCTATGTAGTACCAATTTCATATTATATTTCATTTTGAAGCTGTTTTTCACGCGAGAGCTCAGTTGTTGCTTTTGTTGTGTGGCGTGTACTGCTAGCGTTGTTCAGTTATACTGTGCTCAGTTAGTGGGTGGCTCCACCTGAATTGTTCTTCAGTTGGTACAGGATTTAATATAATGGAGCCGAAACCAGTTGTAGACTCGCACGGAATTTAAGTATCTTAATGATGAACAATAACTACTTTGTTATTTAAATTTTTTAGCAGTATTTTTGTTATGTCTGTTCAGATTCGTAATTGCAGGCCTCAACTGGATTCGAACGTGTGACCTCTGCAATAAGATCGTTTTCGGTCGACTTGACGCTTCGCGTCTCGGTACATATCACCTCCCCTTTGGGAGATACCGGTAGTTGTTAACTATCGGCAGAAAGCTTAGATCCTTCCCAGTGGCTCTGGTGAGAGAGACCTCCACGCTCGGTTGTTCTAAAGCCGATTAACACAAACCCAGGGTTGAATATTTAACCCAAGAAGGATTTGAGCTGTAAGGATGGAGTTACCAAGTTTTTCCCTAAGAAAATCTTGACAGTATTTTGTAAGAACCATTATCTCTTTCTGGTGTTGAGAGATTTATTATAACATCTATAACATTAACAAACCGACCAGAACAGACGTGACGCCAGTTCTATAAACACGCTAATGGGAATGGTACGGTTAGGCAGCTTTTAACGCATGTTTTCTTAGGGATAGGGTCAGGGTTTTGAGTTCAGGGTGGCACACTCCTACCCAAAAACCAATAGAGTATCCCCCCGGGGGTTGAATTTATCCAGACTTGGAACAAACCCAGACCTGCAGGCAACATTGCACCCAGGTTCTTTCACCAGGGAAAGAAAGACCCTGTTTGGAGCTGGTCACGTGGCAAAGAACGACTCGGTTCATTTAGGGTTGGGTATGATGTTTCAGCTTTTTGATAATTGAAAGGCGAACGTTCGCCGTCGGGAGAGGACATGAAACATTTTGTAACGACCATTCCGAGGTTCATGTCACATCATGACTGTTTAGCTTTTAACTTCGTTGCAGTTTGCGGTTGAAAAAAGCAGTTGATCACCTTCACAAAATTACCCTGCTGAAAGTTAAGATTTTGCTCTGCAGGTGTTCACGAGATAAAACTGACGTCAGCGTTTTCGTTTTCGTTTGACTCACATCGAGAACCCATTGACATGTTTTGTTCCAAAATGAAACAAACATACATTGTGATTATGGTGTTTTAAAACATTCTGTCCATACTAAGAAATCAGGTGCATTGTTAGCATCATATTCTAAACATTCGATAAAACACTTTAGACAGCACAGTGTTGTGTTGTATTCGGACCATTCTATTCACCGTTTGCGTGAGTATGACAAATTCAGTGTGGACAGATGAAAACAAGCACTTACGGGACGCGGATGAGCCTGTGTAGTTAGCGTTTCCGTTGGTTTTAGCCTAAAATGGCCCTACCCCCTCTTTCCGTTTTTTGCTCTAGCTTACCCCGAATTTCACGCGGACAAAATAAACATCCAACCAAAAACACACGGAATCGCTTGCTACGCAGGCTACACGGATGCGTTTTCTATAACTCTGAAGACGGATACTTGAGAAAACGTTAAGCCTGGACAGGTTCTGAAGCGATACTGTGATTTTGTTTACATTTCCGAGTGTTTTCAAATCGATGCAGTTTTCGATATATTATCCGAATGGAGGGTTAAATGAATTTTCCCTAATCAATTTTAGCTGTTGCTAATGCCCAGGGTTATTTAGGCAAGCCACAGTCACCTCAGATAATGAGGTGCTCTAATGCTGTTTGATATACAGGGCGTCGACGAGGCCAGAACATCACTGCTAACGTGTCTATATTTAGATGGGCTATATATATATATATCTAGTAGAGAAACGAAGGGATTTCCTCGAAGCTAATGAAAAATCACATTTCTGATTCGCTCTTTACTTCTTTGTGCGAGTCATTAGGGTTTTGTGTTTGAAAATATATGAAAAAAAACGATTAAATGTTTAATTTTTTATCAAGCTAAACAATAACTGCGTCTGACTCTGAGAAAGTTTTTGCTGAACATTGCGTCCTCGTAGTCTCGACAAGTTTACAAATTAAAGGGTTTTATATGTTGTAATTCTAGCGACAACTACTTGCAGGTGGCGAGCTCAATGCATTTTGACGTGCAGCCATTTTATTAGCTATTGTTTTTACTTTGCCGTCGTCGTCGGCTTCGCCGTCCTCGTTGCGTAAGGTCTCTATTAAGTCAGAAGGCGCCTGTTTTCTGAAGTTGTTCAGCCACAGGAGATGACGAGTCCCGAAGTGGTTTGGTAAGGATCAAAAACATTGAATTGGTCACAAATCGTGCCGCGTATTATTTTATTCAAGTTTGAAAACGCATTGGAGGAAAAGGGTTTTTTTCTTACCAAGTAAATAAAATCCTTCAGGTGTTTGCGTCGAAAACAGTTTGTGGAGCCAAATCACAAGCGATACGTGACTGAATAGGATTACTGACTGTAAGTACGTCAAAAGTTCAAGCCCCTCAGGCTAAGATGAGGCTATGCATTGGGCTGAACTTCGAAAACAAAAAAATGATTATCTTATCGCTCAGTTAAAGCTTTAATGAATTCTGAGTAAAACAAATTGTACGCAAAGCTTATGAATATGAGGCACTTGCAAGTCGGTACGGACTTTGAAAATACCTAATTTCGTTGATTAATCTCCGGAAACACGATTTCATTCAATATCGTCATTGCATGCACCATAATTTATATTGGATCTTATTATGGTTATTATATTAAATTAATATTACCATAAGTACTTAATAAAAACCGCAAGAAAACAAATAAAGCTCTACCTAGGTTTTCATTGATATAATGAAATGCGTTTTTAATTTACAACTAAGTGATGTACAAGGTCGCTTCACACAAAACGAGTTTTTTTTTTGGCATAAATCTGATGCGATTGTAGTTCACCCAGCATTAGGAGATTTTCTCATCTGAAACCGCTCATAATTCTCCAAGAACTCCGCTATGTTGGAACTTTTCTACTTTTCACATGCATTTGGATCGAGCTTGTTACGTCTTCCATCACAACAACAAAGTGGGTCCGATCAAGATCGTTGCTTGTCGGGGGCCTTACGACAAAAAGCCTATGTAGCGTGTAGCGGCCTTCAAATTTTCGTAAAAACTACATGTGCGCTTTCAACGTTTAACGGCATTGTCTCAGGCCTAGGACTAGTTCTCTAAATTGATACTATGACCTAAAAGAGACCAAGCGATACCCTCCTTTAATTCAAGTTTAATAGTGGAGTTCCTAATCTATTTGTTATAAAAATAGTGTCTGCCCGTGCCGTTAATTACATCCCCGTTCAATCGGCACCCAGTGTTCAATTAAGGGGACAAACCCGCGGCATATAAAGCTCTTGTTAGAGGGTACCCCGAATACTCTAATACCTATAATATACGTGTCGTGATACGGGGTTATTTCCGAAATGCGTGGGTTGTTAGGATGCCAGCCTCTTGTTTAGGAGCCTCCGTGATTATAAACGGTTGTTTTTAAATCGCTCTCACTTTCAACATCCGGCAATTGAGAAAATATTACAACTATTTAAAAACACAAACTTATTATTGGCTTCGTTTATCATTGGAACTTTTTAAAAACTTTATCTGTGTGTAGGATAACATGAAATTTTTAAAATCCATCCGGTTAGTTAAAGATATTGTGCGGTAGGGCGGTTAATATCAGTGGTAAGCACCTCCACCATTCCATCTATAATAAACCCACAGTTTTGAATATCATAATATAACACCGACAGAGCACAGTATTCAATATTTTCGTTTATTGGGCCTATTTCAAACTTTTTCATTTTACTGGAAGTGACTTTTCAACAACTTTTTCTTGTCTGATGAATTAAGTTCAACATTTTTTATCTCATAAAAAATGTTTTTTACGGTCTTTTTTTCTCACGAAGAGTAAAAAGCTCAGGTTATAATAAAAGCTGCATGAAAAAGAGCCGCCAAAACAAAGGAAATGAGAAAGAAATTGAAATTGTTTGTTTTTCTCTGTTTACAAGCCAAGCTTTGAACTAAAAGATTTATTATCTTTCCACAGAATTTAAATTCTGTGATAGTCACGTAAATCTCAAGCTTTCATTTTTTAAAAGTCAAAAGTGCGGATTCGCGTGGATTAGTCATATAGTCGTATCAGTAAATTTGTATAAGTTGGTGTTTTATGTTTGCACTCAAAGTATCACCAGTAAAGCGATTGTTACTGCATTATATTGCATGCTACTCCGTGCGACCGAGGAATTCAATAATTAGACTACTTCTAATTGTCGGAAGGCACAAAACAAAAATTTGGTTATCTTGGCTCAATGATAAATAGAATGTCTTCTAAAACCGAACAAAATGCGACCTGTTTCCTGAAACAGCAGCTTTTTAAAAGCAAATATAGTTGATTGTGGTTAAAAAGTTAAAGGCACAAGATGAATTCCTTCATTTCTGATTATTTATCAAAACTATCATTAAAGCTTAGTCTTTGAAAAAGGATTTAGAAAACATCACTTAGACAACCCATTAAAGGATAATTGAGTTTGTAAAGATTCTCTTTATCCTGTTTTTGCGTAACAGAAACGTTCATAAAGAAAAACTTACGTAAATCAAGCCGGCTATAATCGCGAAAAGCTATTGTAGTTTATAAAAAATGACTCCTTGAAGAAAAGGTTTAATCACTTTTAATTTCATTGTACTTATTAAAAACCTCTTGAAGATATTTGACGCTGTACTATAATGGCTCTTGTGGTTTTAAAAAGTGTTTTTAATGAATTGCATTGCGAAATATATTCAAGTCGGCTTTTTTGCCTATCGCATAGCTATAGGTCTCTTAGTCTTACACAAAAGGCAGGAACACCTATTAGTGATTGATTTATTACCGGTAGCAATACATTGTCAGAATTTGCGTTCAGGTTTGGCCCTATAGATAAATAAGCATTAACGTGCACAAAAATCTTAAGAGTTTTAGTGAATAGTTAAGCAAAACTCGATTCGTTTAAGCTATCTTATAGCCATAGCTCTTTGAATGAGAAGGCGGGAGTCGTTGTTCCGAGCCTGATCTATAGGCAAAAGTCCGCTATCAGTTTCTGCAAATAGATCTGCTCCCGCGTCAATCAACATGAGAGTACACATTAGACTCCCGCTTGAAGCTGCTTCGTGGAGCGGCGTACTGCCATGAATGGATTGTCTGTTTACTTCAGCACCCGAGTTTAAGAGATAGGCTACTATTCGCGCATCCCCTCTGGCGCTGGCTTCATGAAGTAACGACATTCCTTTTTCATTCAATGCATTTACATTCTTGTCTCTCATAAAGCTTCCGCGCTCATTTTCAGGAGTGCTCAAATGACTGTTTTTGATGATGCTACTAGTTGCAGACGTAACTGAGTGTACAAGCGTTGAAGGAGACGAATGAACGCGTCTTGCATTGTTGTGCTGCAAGTGCGTAGCTTTTGACAACGGTTTATGTAGGCTAGGCATCCATGAACCGGACCTGTGATAGTGAATAGATGAACCTTTGTCGGGTAAAATAGGCTCCAAAAATCCAACCGGAAGGCTAGAATTTGACTGACAAGTAGATGTTATCGAGTGATAAGCCGAATCGGTTGACGAATCTGATGAAAGAGATGTGTTTGACGCCGTCGAAGACCTCTTGTAATTATCTCCCTTTCTTTTTTCACACTTTACACAATAAACTTTCCCCGTCTCGTCAGTTTTCAAACAATTCGGTATCTCTAGAGAGCAATTATCTTGCTCTGATAAAGAAGCTGTCCGTGTAAGGGTTGCAATATTCGACAATTTCCCAAGTGTTGATGTTGCGTCTTTATTATACACAAATCTTTCATTTCCTTCTTTTCTCACGAACTCTCTCCATGCAAAACTGTTTTCAGGTATCAAATTGCATGGATAAAATTCCTTTTCAGGAAATAAAGTCGTTGAAGCAGTATCATTATTATTTCTTGAAAGATCTCGAAAAGCCGCAACTTGTTGCTTCACTTCAGTAAGTTTATCTTGAAGTCTTGTTTTAATGTCTGGTGTTTTTGCCAAGAAGTTTTCGAGTTCAGCCGTAAGACCTTGTTTTTGCATTGCATCTGCTAATATGACAAAACCTTCGATATCAGAAGTTAGGTCAATTGCTAGATCGCCTTGATCATTTTTAACGCTTATATCAGCCCCAACGGCCACAAGATAACGTAGAATGGCGTTATTCCCCGCGACTGCTGCTGCATGGACTAGTGTCCAACCTTCTTTGTCCTGAATTAGCAAGTTAGCACCGTATGTTACTAAAACCTGGACTAGTTTCGTGTTTCCAGTGAAGCAGCACCGCTGTAGGGCCGTCAAACCATCCTTATCCAACTCGTCAACATTAAACTGTTTGTTGTTATTCGCGAGCAAGAATTTCACCCGAGCAATATCTTTTGTGAGTACAGCCTCGTGAAAAATATCTACGGCTTTTCTCTTGACTGCAAACTTTAACATGGCGACGAGGAAAACATTCGAACGAGACTCAAAGCGTGTGGCGGTCACAGTTGTCAGCCTTAGAATGAAGTCTGTTGACGCGTGAAGGAGGAAAGGTCCAAATTAGCACATGCACAAAGCCTTGACATGACACATGGGCGGTGCAAATCCCACTAACAGTTAAGTAAACAGCCGTTAATGTCGTCTGTTGTTAGGTTCACTTTCAGCCATCATAAACAGTCAATTTGCATAATCATCTTATCGCCGTTTTATCGGGCTTCTCGGTTAACTGAATTTTAAAAACATTCAGAAATTTCAATACAAACCGAAGTTTGATTGGTGGCTCGAGAGCCTTTAAATTTCTTTTACGTAAAACAATGTTTATTCAGGAAATTTGTCCGGAAGCTGAGATTGTCAAAGCCATACAAAGCAGTTGTGCCGAGAGGTTATCTTTAATAATGTTCCCGCCCAAAGTATAGAATTCTTTGTAGTTGAAGATATACAGAAACGAAAACATTGCAAAATATAGCACGAAGTTCGAGCACGTATTCATTTCTCCATTCTGTTTCATTAATTGCATTTTAGTTTGTTCTTTCAGAAGACAAAACAAAGGTGATATAGCCACAATCATTATCTATGGCATGATAAAGGACCTGTCAGCCACTTTAGCATTAGTCAAAATAATTCTAAAGCCGTATAAATCGTCTGGCTCACAGTTGTAGCCATACTGTAACCAAATAAAACCAAACATTTAGATTCGACCAATCTTTTAAGATTTATTCCCTTGGCTTTAAATTTTAATCAGAGTTGCGAAACTCAAAAGTGATTATGTTTGTTTTTTGGGGTTTCAAAGCTAATATCGATTAAGTTATGCAAATATCCGCACACTTGATAGCAAGAGTTGTTTTTTAAAACGGCTTTGATTACAAATCTTCTCACACTTGAATACAAGAGTGTTTTGAAAACGTTATCTCTTTAAATCATAAATGTCTGACATTCACAAACTTAATTCTTAAAAAGTTAAGTAAAGAAAGATTACTTTAACTAAAAACGTCAACAAATGACCATAGATACATGCTGCTTCTATTTGTGCAATACTGAATAGTCTTTTATATCATTTCCTTTTCATAAGTATCACAGCACATGTAAGAGAACAAGTCTGATTTAGATACTACAGCATTTTCCGTTACTAACCTGAAGTTTTTTCAAACGTTTGCTATTTGTTGAAGCAAGTTGGCGAAGTCGAAATGTTCAAACAATTAAAAGAGCTATTAATACTCGAAATGTCAGCCCCTTTATATAAACTAGTAAAGAAATATTCATAAAACTTT
The DNA here is from genome assembly GCA_025331085.2 of Zoanthus sociatus. Taxonomy (NCBI): domain Eukaryota; kingdom Metazoa; phylum Cnidaria; class Anthozoa; order Zoantharia; family Zoanthidae; genus Zoanthus; species Zoanthus sociatus. The sequence continues at coordinate 3,423 of JAOBAY020022910.1, read as the reverse complement.
TAACTTTCATCATGACTTGCTAGCCTACTTTTATCTTCGGTTTCAATAATTCAACAATCATTTTAAATCTGGGAAAGCTTCGTAAACAATTGTGACAGGCAAGTCAGTTGACATAAATGGATTGCTGCATCGGTGTTTCAACAGAAATAGTTTTACAAATACTCAAATATATAAGTTTTATACACCGCAGGGAAAAGAATTTTTGAACTGGCGTTTCGGACTTTAATTCTTCGTAGGAGTAAAAGCTTCCTCCGAACGAAGGACTACAGGCCAAAACATCAGTTCAAAATTTCTTTTCAATATGGTTATCTAGCTATTTGTAAAACTACATATCAGCTTTATCCTACAAATCTGTGTAAGCCGGACGGAAGCAGGAAATTAATTAGTCTGTTTCGCTAGGGGCTATGCAGCACTACTCACTGGCACTCGCAACAGTAAAATGAATGTTGTAATCGGGCACTGATACATATCGGTCAGCACTCATGTCCTTGATCTACATTCTGAATTAACAGTCCTTACAGTGCGGGACAAATATGTTATGCAGACGAAAGAACGAAAGAGTAATAATTTGGTTGTTTTAGTTACGGTAACATTTTACGGTTTCCATAGAAACTAGCTTTAAAGAAAGTGGTAGTATCGTAATCATAATGTAGAAGAATTTTTTGTGCGGGTTGAAAGGTTGAGACTCAGTATTATTCTCAAAAAAACTCATCAATTTGGACTGCGTCGAGATTCTTATTGTGAAACTGGTGAACGAGTCGAACTTTGAATGAGTTAATTCCAATAGCACATTCAATAGCAAACAAGAAAAAAATGGTAACATGTTGAGCCTTGAAAATTGAAATAAACCTTACCATATGCAAGCAGAGCTTGCTTTTTCTCCCAATGCGAGCTCCGGTGTAAACTAATACAGAAATCATGAAAATGTTTCTTTCCAGTACAACATCGCATACACACAATTTTATATTATAACTATAACAGGAATTTCGAATAAGGTCTCAGTTCTGCAATTTTCTTAACTTCAGAACGAATTTGGGAACTTTTTAAAAACTTTATTATAGAATTCTTAGAGCTTCAACAAGAACATGATAGCTTTTCTTTCATGGACGGGACAAGTTAAACAGTGAACGTGATAAAAACAAACATAATCGAACCAGACTTTGAACAAATATAAAGAACTTTAATCCATTGGCATTATCTTTGAAATCTTTATCATTATTATAATTTTTAATGTCACCTTCATTTCTCATTCTATTGTGTCTTTAGTATCTCTAGTCCGCCTCACTGTATCACATTGTTCTTTCTACACGTACATCTACTTTCGCGGCAATAGAAGAGGAATATCTTAACGTACTTTTAAAAATATTCCGTATTCAGCTGGTTTTTCGAATTGAATATTCCCATTCCTTACTAGATCCAAACTGGTTATTAATTCCCTCGCAATCGTCTCTCTCAGGAAATATGAATATTCCTTATATTCCCTATTTTCGGTTTTTCCTAATGAAGGATTCCGTATTCCTTATCTTTTTCAAGTCAACATTCAATATTCCGCTTCTACTCCCCGAATCTACTTCTTTGTAACCTGTATATATACTGTTCTTGAACAAAAAGCGAAAATTTAAAAAACCGCCCGAATCTCTTTTATAAACTTTTCACTGACTTTGCAAAAGTCGTGACTTTTGACTACGATATTGATAATGGCGCTGCATCGCAATCAGTAAGGAGCATACGCATGCAATGACCCCTTACTGGAACGTGAACGACGACAGCTCAAAAAGTCTCATTTCTGGTTTGTTCTTTACTTCATTGTGCGACTCATTAGGGTTTTGTTTCTTTGCCTTAAGCTTTGTGAAAAGAAAAAACAATTAAGCGTTTCTCTATTATAAGCTAAACAAAAACTGCGTCTGAAATGGTTTTTGCTGAACATTTTGTAACGGGGTTTTTATTTGATTAGCTCTGGTAGTTTTACTCTAGGCCTGACTGTAGTTTCTGTTGGTAGAGTAGCTGGTTTCCCAACTATAATCCCGAACATCCACTATAGTTGGTCAGAGTGGGGGCGCACGTTCACCTCTAGCAGAGGCTAGTAACAAAAGAGAACGAAAACTAAACTACATCTTAGCTCATTGAGTTGCAACCAAAGACACACATGTTAAGGACAAAAGACATATGTTATATGAAACTGTAAAACAATAAGCGTTGATTGGTTATAGAAGTCTAAACCAATGCGAGAGTTGAAAGAGAGGCATTCCATGTTGTAGGTTTGGCGACAACTACGTGCAGTGGCCGAGCTCAATGTATTCCAACGTGCAGTTATTGTGTTAACTATTTATTGTTTTTTTGCCGTCGGCGTCGCCGTCCTCGTTGCGCAAGGTCCCTATACGGCTATAGGGTATTCACTCCGTCGAAGGACTACAGTCCGGCCGGATTACTGTCCGAAACGGTCAGTTACGTTCCAAAATTTTCTACTCACTACTTTATACGGTGTAAAACTGTTTCTGTAGAAAAACTAATGCAGCATTCCATTTATGACATATATTTTTGTCTGTTTACTAACGAATTCGATGCCGTTTACAGGGAACGGGAGAACTCCTTTTAAGGAATCCTGCAGGCAAGATTTGGATTTCCACCCCAACACCCCCAAAATAGCATACATAAAAACTCCATACAGCATACCACATACCTAAAAAAAGTCTACCGTTGTAAAAAATTAGAATTCTGGAATACGTTTTTTAAAAATAGCAATAGTTTATGTGCTTGATTTTTATATTGGTTCTAAATTTCATCACTATTATTCATGATTGATTCAGTCGCGAATTTTCCATTTTCAATTTTAAAATTCTTTATCTTGCTTTTCCAGCTGCTTCTCGTAAATAATATTCTTTAATGGAGCTCTTCAAACATTTAAGACACCGTTACAAGATAGACTTCTGAACCTACTTGGTAACTGCTTCCGCTAATTGAAAACAATTACAATTTTCAGTGTTTTGGCGCTCTTTGAAGACGAAAAAATGATCAGACTATTAGCTATTTAATTTTCAGTTTGTAAGAGGCGTTGTTCCTCTTTTGGTATCGCAGAGAGGCCACAAATCAAGTCTTATCACCATTTGTATTTTTTAGGCATTTCTTTTTTAAAAATGCAGTTGTGCGGAAAACAATAAGACGATTCCTGTTTAATAATTGAGCTGTAAACGGTTCATAAAATCATGTCTTAATGTTGGGCGACATATATTGGCTATAAGATGATAATATCAAGTAAGAATCTTTGAAAGTTTGTACATGCCGTTTTGGGGCAATTAAAACTCTCCCAAGTTTTTTTTTGCAATAACTTTAAAGTTTAAGTAAGGTACCATTTTGTATGAACATATCGCATGGGAAGGATGGGGGAGAGGGGGACGTGGTGATGGGGAAGGTCTCTGTTGTGTT
>JAOBAY020022859.1:0-14634 GCA_025331085.2 Zoanthus sociatus | reverse complement strand
CAGGTATCTTTTTTACTTTGCATGGGAAAAATAGGTATTTGGTATCTCAGTTGAATGTTTTAATTTTGGGTATTTTAGTATCATTAGGGTAAAAAGCTGGGTATTCAGGTATCTCACTAACCCCCCTGGACGGGCCTGATTTAAAATGAAAAGTTTCTATCTAGTCCATCATGTGACCATGCTCAATATTATAGACATCTTAAGATCGGAGTACCAGATTTCAAGCGCACGCCCTTTTCCTGTAAACTAGATTTTTGCTTGAAATCTCGTCCTATCGACAACAAATTTGCTTGAAAAAGTGTACGCGCGCTTCAAAGCTTGTACTCGTATACTCTGATGGGCGGCGCGCGCCGACGTGCATGTCTGACCACCGGGTTCCCAGTTAGATCCCAGTTCTGCCGAAATTCAAGTATTTGTGCGACCTTCTTTTTCCGCCTAAGCTAACTCAGCTTTCCATCCTAGTCCGGGGTAGGTAAATGAGTATACCAGCGTCTGCATGCAGGGAGCTAACATGCGATAGAAAGGTGCCCCGTCCAGGGGGAGTCAGACCGTCTCATCTACTTTATACTACAGAAACCGGAGATAAGCGCCGGTTTCCATGGACCATCTGGCTTGTAAAGGATTTAGCTTATACTTTGATCTGAAGGTCTCCATCAAAAGATATTAACTGCCGTCCCCGAAGTAAGCTTAAACATTTCATTTCTTCCACCCTAGTTTGAATTTGCAGTGAATGGCGCTTTTATAAATTAGCAACCAAGTTGAAATTTATAAACGATCGAGCTTAGGTGAGGCAATTTTTCATTATATAAAAAATGGAACAATAAATAGCACTGACAAATTTCAAGCTCATATTTACCTTTCAAACAAAAACTTTGTTTTTCTTCTCAAATTAAAATGTTTATTGTTACTTAAAAAAGTAAGCTTTTTATTAAGCCAAAATATTTTAAATAGATGAAACCAGAGGGTTTTTTTAATTACTTGTGAAAGGGATAGAGATTTGAACAACATTTGGAGGTAAAGTGTTTCTTTTTTTCTTTGGTTCAATTTATCTCTGTGTACTAAAGTTAAGAGCCGATAATTTTTCCTTGTGGCATCGCTCGATGCGAATTAACTGATCTCAAAATAACAAAAGTGACAAACCCAGACACTCTTAAATGCTCAATTAGACGAAGATCTTGGTTCACTTATCGTGTTATAAACTGAATTATATATATATTTGAAAACACCGTCTCATCGACACAGATTTTCAAGAAGCAACTGAACAGCTATCATTTTTTAAGCAAAAGTGTATCTAGACTCTATCTATTTGTTTCCATTTACAACCGTATCTTCATCAGTAAGAAGTTAGTTAATGCTTAAGAGTTAAACTGAAAAACCCCCCGTTGGACTAATATGCATTTTCCATATATTTGGTGTCTTCTCTACTACCGCGACATTAAAGTTATAAATAGTGCTGACGGATTTAATGGATGGTCCATATTCAGCAACTTTGTCAACATCCGTCGCCTCTGTTTTATTTTATGTCAAAACTGTTCTTCCAATTAACTAATTTACCATGATTAATTAAATAAAAATGTTTCTTTCTAATATTTAATTTACAGACACAACTTAGACATAACGAGGTGAATCAAATTATGGTATTTGTGTCAGGGCAAATGTGATTTTACTTTCAAAACCTATCATCCCCAATGTCCGTTTCTTATCAATCGTCTCTCAATATATTATTTGTAAATCATAGATGGAAGAGGAAACGGAATTAGATATGAGAAGTGAACGAATTCATGTTAACTTTATTAACGGTTTTAACACAACTGATCGAGTAGCAAACAGCAGATACAATATTTGAATTTCATCTTCGCAAGCGACAACACCAGTCGGTAACCAAAGTAACAAGGTTGTACTTTATCAGCACCAAACGCCATCTTCTTTCCAAGAAGTTTGTTGTTGTTTTATTTGTTCCTATTTCAGCAGTTTTAGATGTTCTGCAAACTTCCTTTTTATGAGCACAATAACGATTCAAATTCCACTGTGAAGAACCTCGTGGTGCGAAAAACGTTTTCATCGCTGCCTTAAGTTTCTCTAGATCTATTGCGCGCTGCACATCAACGCATTTTAAAAAGTTTCCAAATACATAACTACTCATTATCAAGTAATATTTACAGGGTTCGTGTTAGATACAGGATCAAAAGTAATTATCGCGTTTAAGGTAAAAATCCGGTTTAAAATTCAAGCGTTAGATAACTTCTTTTTGTCGCAAACTGAAAGGTAGTTTGGTTTTATTGCAAGGCATGTGAGACCGTGCCGTGACTTTTAAAATTTTTAATATTCAACAACAAAGTCAGTGAGCGCGCTCTGATAGGTCAATCGGCTAATTCAGCTTAGAATTTCGTGCGTATTCAAAATCATTATATAATTATAAAAAGCAATAGATCACACGTTTCTATGGTTTATAGTTTGATAAACTACTTTGGATCAGGTTAGACGAACACTCAACGACTTTGTGAATAGTACCATTTAGCAAGAAGGTCATTTTTGTGCCTTTGATAACACCAAAAGTAAAGGTAGTGTGCGAATTATAAATACCAAACCATAAGCTGGCTTAAACCATATTGGTTTTAACTTATGTACTGGCCTGTTTGGATAACAATCAACTTATGTTGAGCTGAGCAACTGAAACTGAATATTACGTAGTCGTCGCTTTTTTCAGCAAGGAAATCGGAATGTAATTTTTCATTTTCAGATCATCTGCGTTTGGAAACAGAGAACTATAAAATCCAATAATTTCAGTCATTAGTTCCGTCGGGTGTTGAAAATTTTAAAAGGATCTTTAGCTCAACTCAAATTAACCATGCAAAATTGGTCTCTAGTAAACTATAGTCACTTCATCTAAACGTCATTCAAAGCTACTCGAGCGGTTGATGAATTGATTTTTGCCTTAGCACGTTTCGTGTTTTGAACTTCCTTCGCTTTTGTTTTTAAAGGCATGCTTAAAAACATTCATTCTATTGAGGCACACGAGTGCTCTTGTAACTCCAGCCCCACCCGTATTAAAAAACCTCCACAAGTTCTGCGTAAATGTTTCTTTTTTATTTCTTCACGCCAGTTTACGGCTGGGTATAACATTAATAAGTTAAAAGTTTTGGTTAATTCATAGTATTTTGTTTCTTGTTAATATTTCTCATCTGCACTCAGAGGCAATATAGGTTACCTATGTCATCTTCCGATCAATAACGAAACCCACAATTGTCTCACCACGAAAAAATATCGTTATCATATATTGTGGTCAATTACTTCCCTTACTATTGTGTACTAGTATTGAAAAACAAAACGTTTTTATCGAGTTTTACTTGGAGCCATGATGCAATGCGTTCCTGGGAGACCAAAAGACGCTCAACGCCATTTAACTTGGGAGGCGACTTCGACATTTCTAATAACAGTTGTCTTGGTGATTGGCACTTGACTTCTAAACTAGCCATTTCCAACAAAGCGCTCGAGACGCCAGTGGACAAAAACTACTACAAGTAAACGAAAAAACAAAAGTTCCGTGACTTCTAGCAGTTTATTAAACTCATTTTATTCTCACTTGAAACAGCGGCAAGAGAGAAGAAAAGATTAATTGATTGAAATTGGCAACCATTGAGGTAAGTGAAAAAAAAATGATGCTGTTCCCTTGTTTGGCGAAAGCAAGTGCCATTCCCGAGTAAGGTACTTGAGACACAACAGACTAGTCAAATTGACAAACAAAATTTTGATCTTTTAGGATACAATGATACATAACGATTCAGTTTTCAACGCTGAAAAATTTACTATTTACATTCCTGTGAAACAAGTTTTAAGCTATCTTGTTATGAAAACATTTCAAGACGATGTCGAAGCATTAATGGTGAATGCCTTGCGAAGATGCTGACTTCCAGTCTGATTGACAAAGCTTTTTTCCCTTTTTCTTTTTATCTGAACCAAAATATGTATTGGAGGCTACTTAAAGTATATATTTTTTTCGTAAACGCAAGTTTCGTTTCGAGTTAATATTTCAGTATAAAAAAATGTTTAAGTCAAGCTTATTCTAAACAATCTTTTGCCAGAGGGTTACATTGCTGCCGGCAGAAAACCTGACATATTGATATTATGCAAAAACATGGAGTATAATGCTATGTTTTGTTTAGTTCTGTTTCTTGCGCACCATTTGGAGGAATTTCGACCTCGTTGATAAAATTTTAAACTCATACAGTTATTGATTTCACATTACATTATCTAAAAACTATTTCTCGTATTTTTATCAGTATTTGCATTTCACTTTAAGTTATTTGTTTAAATTCGGCCGGCAAACACAGTTTGCAACATTGGATGAATAGCAATAGTCAAATAAAAACTCTACCAAATTATAAACGGACACTGTCAACTGAAAAGTGTTTAACAATGAAATTGAAAGTTTCGGCTGAACGGGTGAAGCTATGTATAGAGAGCTGGGATGACGCGTGCTCAAAACAGCTGGAGAATTTTTTTACCCTGTAGGAAGTTTTTCATGTACATGCAAATAATTCTGTAATTAGAAGATAAATGGTGGGTTTATCGAATGGCATAATCTCTTAAAACACTCATTTTGCGATGAGCGGATATAAAGTCCAGCGTGCTTTTCAGTGATATTAAATTTTTCTTAAAACCTGGGGTTTTCGCCACCTCGTAAAAAACTTTTCTGTCTGGTTTTAAAATATCTTAAGATAATGAGTAATTTTATGAATACGCTTGAACAAGAAAAATTTTGTATAACACATGGACCTTATATATTTAAATTTTGTCTCATGCGGAGTAACAATAAATTTGAACACAAAGGAGTTTATGGTGTTCATTAAAACATTCTCCTCGCAAATCTCAGCTCTATGAAAACCTTGTGAGTAAAGGCAACGGACGCAGTGTTTATCGATAGAATACCTACATGTTAAAACTTGGTCTGTTTTATCAACCGTAACCGTAGCGTAGATACAAAGGTGACACCAGTGCTGTTTTGGTGCTGAAATTAAGTCGAAACAATATTGAAAATAACATCGAGGAGGCAAAATGCCCAAATATTGTTCAAGTGACGCCAGGCCAAGAGCTTAAACACATTTGTGTCGCTTTGATGAAGGCAAATAAATTTTTTTGCAACCTTAATTAAACAACGAAAAAACGCTTTTTTGGACTGAGTTTATCGAAAAACTCTTTTAGGTCAATTTTATTTTCATGATGTGAGACATTTTTTCATATCCGCAAACAAAATTCTCATTCCTCATATTGCATTCGTTTTCTAAATGGTTTTTCGGTTTTTTGAATCAATATCATAATGAGTGAAAAGTGAGCTATTTTGGGCAGGACGATCACGAATGACAGTTATGGTGAAGTTGACCAATCGCTAAACCAAACGTCTATTCTTGTTTGTATACGAGTCACCATGAGCACTGAAAGTCCATTGATTATTAGCAAATTAATCCTTATAAAATTTTAGAGCGAAGCCTCAAATTAAATTTCTTACACCCAAGTCTTCTTGAGCAACTATTAAAAACCCACTTTGACAACTTTTTTAATCATCTTTGTTAATATGTCGAATAACCCATTCTTTGAGCCTTTCTTGTATCCATGCCATAACTTTGATATCAAAATCTTTCTCTTTTGAGTCTAAAAAACACTTAATTTTCACGAAACCAAAACGAATATGTCGTCACGTGAAAAGGGCGGGCGTGCGCTTCGCTGAAGTGGTTTTCTGTCAGTTAATCTCAAAAGTTTGCAATGCCAATGGCAATATGTGCTATTCATTCCGTTAAGACTTATTGACGAGATTCTGTAAGTCTGTTATAATTCGCCACATGAAACCTATTTCAATATAAAATAACTGCACACCCTACTGTTATTGTGGTGACTATATACTTCATAATTTATGAGTAAAACACAAAACTAAGTGACTGAAGGCTCTTCGAAAACAATATTCTTTGACTTTAAAACACAAGTTCATTGAGCTAAACAGTAAATCCGTCAAATATGCACTTCTGAGCTGTATGTTCAACAGAGAGACTTAAAACGCCGTCAAAAAGTTTGAATTAAGCCGAAATTATGCAAGAATTACTATTGGCGACAACGACACAAGGCTAGTTTTAGAAGCACAGATGGCATTTCTATATAAGCGATGAGTTGAGCAGATAACCAAATTCGTACTGTCATTGGCTTTCAGATGCTTATAACACACGTACTAAGTAGAATATGTCAGTAAAATCAGTCACAGATAAGAAACAAAACGTGTTTCGAAAGCTATTCGGTTTTCTTTTGTGTAAGCGCCGCGAATTTAATAGCAATAAATATTAACGAGTTTTACATAGAAGATGAACAACATTTGGGTAATTGGTGTAAGAATAACGAGGAACCAGTACTTGCCGCGATAGTTCTTAGTAGAATTAAGAAAACGCTTAACAGTTAAAACTTTCCTCAAACAACGTGACTTTTTCTTTGTTACGAAAAAACGGTCGTTTTCTTTTTTGATTTGTTTTTTCTAATAAAGCATTTGGATTATCAACGTGTGGTATTCCTCATGACCAATTAGCTTTGTCGCTTATGTGACACAACCTGCCTCAAACAAACTGAAACCAATTGTTTTCTTTTTTTGAAAGAAAACTGAAAGTAAGACGTTACTAATAAAGGTCAAAACGGTGATACATTATCAGGAGCAACAATAAAGATGTGTTTTTCGTTATTCTAATAATTTCCCTTCTTTCTAAACAGTGATTGAATAAATAATTATATTCGTAATTCGTGCCAGAACTTCATACCGCGAGAGGCGGCGGAAGAGCGACCAATATTTTTGTCTAACTATTTTGGCGGTAAAAAACAAATCCCTTCGAAGACGCTTGTTGCATCGCAACCTGCTAGAATATCGCGCTGTGATTGGCTAAGATTTAAAGAGAGAGCCTAAGACCGAGAAAAAGTGCGGAAAGCTTGACGTTGCCATGGGAACGTGCCTCGTCGCTGTGGCGTGGGTGTACCTTCTTTCAAAGGAGAGCACAAATTTCACTTCCTTGCATTTGCTTTATAATTGTAAGTACTTAAAGTGAATGAGTTACAGTGGCCCTTGGGTGAATTCAGTGTATATTACCAATTCATTAACTGAACAATCAGATAAAGCGCGTGCTAGCTTGTTATCCAACTAAGGTAAAACTTCTCATTTTTGTGCCATACGTCCGATGTCGTCATTTGTTCTCGAATCTGTTCTTTCGAGAATTGATCAATACGACTGCCCATGTGATACTTTGCATATTAACGGAATGGTGTTCTCGCTCGTTTCAGCACAGAGTTTGCTATCAGACTATCATAAGAAAGAGGGAAAAATGACAGTTTAAAGAACACATTTCCTGGAGGTAAGAAGTGAAATACAAGTATTTTGTTATTTTCCCCAACCAAGCCACGTTGTATACGAAATGAGTCGGTGAATGGCGGACCAGATGTGTGATGTAATTTCGCCCAATTTATATATTAACTAGTTGATATCTTTGTTCATCGCAAAACGCTTGAGCCAGCTTTTCAGTTTCCGAATTATTTCTAGACTTTGCAGTAGAATATTCTAAAGTGGGAAAACGGAGCTTTGGCCATTATTCCTCTAATTAGACGTGTTCCAATGACATGTATACCTTGATACCATCATATCGTCACAGATATTAGGCCTTCGTCGGAAGTCAGCTGAGGAAATGATAGAAATTATTATTTTTCAGCACACGGGAATGCAATGCAGTGTAGTCTTTTGATTCAGAACATGTGCTTAGTACTATACATGAGGCCAGATGGGACCCAACTCGTGAGTGGCGTAAACGATTATTGTTTTTCATTAACCAACGTCGAGGGATGAAGGCCTTTTCGCTCTTAGCTGTTGGCATAACAACTATAGTTCTTGTTCAACATTTCCTGATACGATCTATATTGCTATTTCTACTCGCAGTACGATGTAAAGTTTTCAACCTTGGCCATGCCTTCTAGTTTTAAACGATTTTGTATAGTGCGAATAACCCATTGTGTGCCAATTGTGTGATGTGCCCAAAAATAATAGAGGGGTTTGAAAGAAGAGTGCAGTGCTGTGGTACGGAAGAGGCGATTTCTGAAGCCACTTCGGCTGTATTAAAACATATCAGTTTTTCAACCAAAACTATTTTACTAGCTAAGGAATTTTTGAGAGTTTCATTAGCAATTTTTATTTTTATAACCTGCAATATATTGTTACACACGAGATACCACATAATTATTGTTCGGTTGAGCGATTCGTTCAGTGTTTTTATGAGGGTTAACGTTTCGCTTTCGTGCTTTCAAAAAACAAGCTTTTTCTGTTGTCTGTTTGCTCGCCAGCCCTTCGGTTGATTATTCATTTGCTATTTAACTCGTTTATTTAATCAAAGAAAATTTTGCTTTTGTTGAAACTAAAAGGACGTTTAAATGCGAATAAATAAATCATGAACCACGTTTTCACAGTTGGAGAATTTGACCAAATCACGGAGACTTTTCGAGAGAGAATTAAAGAGGTTGTGTTGATCATGTGGGCATAACATCTTTTTCCTGCATCCAGTAGCAAATAAATATGAACTGAAAATGTTTTCATTTTATAATTTGAGCCTACTTTTTCTTTTAAGAAGATTTGTTTTTGTAACTCTATCTGTCCTGTGGAGTTGTTCTGTTTGGTATTCTGCAACAAACACAAAGTTGACGTTTGCAACTATATTAATAGCTGCTATTGAACACTTTTTGATTGTCTTGCTGCGAATAGTGATTGTATATTTTGAGAATTATGCATTGAGTGTGTGTGGTTGTAAGGCCAGAGCAGAGATGAGTGTTTATAGGGCAAATCCTCTCGTGGTCGGACTAATCCTCTGGGATTGACGAGTATTTGCGGTCTGAATGACACGGTACACAGCCAGTAAAATAGAAAACCAAAAGAAGAAGAAGAGTTATATTATTTTTTAAAGTTATCAGGTTAAAAATATTTTAAAATCTGTTTGAGGCCGTGACTTAGTAAAGCAACTGTTTAAAATCTGAAAGCCAGTAATTCAAGCCACCTAATACATCCTATCCGAAAAGGTAATTTAAAAAATTATCTTTCAAAATTTTCGTTGGTTTTTGAGTGCTCTTAATTACTTTTAAGGTAAACTTCCTTGCCCAGTTTTGTTTGCTATGCAAACATTCAGGAAATGCTTTTGTTCCTTTGCCTTGTTCTGCTGTTGCATGCTCTTATATCAGATGCTTCATATTGTACGTCGACTTTTTACATACTTCCAGAGATTCGACAATTGATCGGTTTTGTCTCAATTTTAACAACATATTTCAACACTGTTTGTGCAAAATTTTTTGGCTTTCAGCAAAAACAAACCAACAGTAAAATTAATAATTATTCATTATTTTTTTCCCTTTTATCTCCTTTCATATATGTTAAGGGTGAACGCTGGTGTTGAATGTCAGTTGCCATGGTTTCAGGAAAGATGATGCCATTCCCAGTAAATGTAGCAATGAATGCAAAATGGTTGTGAAATTCTAGTACTAATGATAACATTTCTTCATAAAAATGTTGACAGTATAATTTCATATTTTCATTTTTTGATCTGCTACAATGATCAGATTTTCCTTTTTTTTATCATAAGCCAAAAATATTTTAACTGAATGAACAAAAACAGAGCTTAAACACGTGCTTTCTTTATGTTCAATAATCCTTATCCTCTGTATAATGTGATACAAAATATATAAAATAAATAGGAAAAAATCACAGAGGCAAAGTGTGTGTATATGACATGTGTATTAATTTTTATACATTTAACAGTTATATTTAAGTATTAAAGTATATGATCAGTAGTATTTTGCATAGAAAACCAAGTTTGTAAAATAATATACCCTGAACCAAATTTGTGTTATCTCTGAATAACATTTTTTTTAATATTTAGTTCTAAAACATTTGATATTTTTAGTGTGTTTTATCAATATTGGTTTTTGTCTTGTAACATGTATAGTTATTGGGTAAAAACATTTTCTTGACATAAGACACATTGTAAATTTTTTTGAATTAGAAGTGAAAGAAATGTCTTACAAGAACATACAATTTATTGCATATTGGTTCGGAGAGAAAATAATTTGAAGATGATTTTAGTTAAAATTTTCTAAAATTATTTTCACTGGAACACAGTTGAATAGACATGTTTTTATGGCTCCACACAATTACACTGTCAATTTTCTAAACTAAAGTTCTCTTTTTTTTTCTGTGTAATTGTATAATTGTCTTTGGTAGCCATTGCACCTATCGTGAAACCCTGGTTGTATCTTCTTCACTTCAAATATAGATAGCAAAACACAACAGAATATTTGTCAAACAGTAGGGTCACCATGGTAACAAAAAATTTTTTTGTAAAGGGTAGGGTTTGAAGAATAGTAAATGGAACAGCTGTGTCCAATATATTTTCTTCATATTTGTTTGAATGAGTAAAATTAAACAAGCTTAGATAATAAAAAGGCTGATTTTGATGATTGTGCCATTTTATATTTTTTAGCAATCATATTTTTTGTTATAGCTCTGTAATGGCCTTTGTTCGTATCTTTGTGTTAGAAAAAAAAGCAGGTTAAAACTGGTTTCTTTCCAAATTGATTTTAGAAAATAATAATTCAAAACATAAGTTGCTGTTTACTTTTAATTTGTCAGTTACAAAATATTACTAAAGGTTTCTGTCTGTTGATCAAATGACCAGTATATATAAAAATATTATATAATATATATGTTTCTAAAAAAAAAAACATTTAGTTGTAGGGCATTCAGACATTGAAGAAATACATGAAGAAACACAAGATGATCATTGCATGACTTTAAAAGTGTTTTTCTGATGAGGTTATGACAGCTATATATATTAATGGAATATAAAATATATAGTTTTATATATATTACCATTAACTGATTTATTATATTAGTTATTTCTGTAATAAAATCCGGATAAAGGTTTATATTGGTTGAGAATATTTGAGATCTTGCAGTATTCTTTAAAAACTTTATTCAAATTTATACTTCTTTTTTAGAACCGAACAGAATTAATCTAAGCATGCAGAAATTGAAAAAAAAAATGAATATTTTATTACCTAAATTTTGGTTAATTAAAAAGCAACTTTTTGCTTTTTACTTGTTTCCTATTGAATAATTAATTCTCAAATTCTGAAGTTTTTTAAATTTAGTTTTTCCACACTGGTGGTATGATAGTTTATAAAAAATGTTACCTGTCATGTGAAGTCATAGTAAGAACTAAGTTATGAGTTTTGCAAAACAGAACATTTTTGCTTTAACCAATGATCAAATGAAATGAATTTTCTTTAAGATCTGCAGGCAATAAAACTTCATGTATTAATTGTTAACATTTGAGTAAATATAGCAGCAGAATTAAAAAATGAATTTTGTTGAAAGTTTGAACACATGTTTTCTCACTAAAACAGTGTTAATCATAAAAGTTTAATTCCTGGATTGTTTAAATTCTTTGCATAAACTAAAATTAAAACTATTTGAGCATTTTTGATTGTAACCTAGTGTAGGCAAAAACTGAAAGGTTTCATTCACCAACTAATGTAACAATTGAAAACCTAATTAAAACCAAATGTCTTCTTTTTTTAACATTTATGATTATTTTCCTGGCATAATTATAATATTTTGGTCTAATTTTTTTTCTTGTGCGTTGCATTTATTTTTTTTAGTAGTTTTGCTTATTAACAGACAATAATTGAAACTTAAAAAGTATGAAATAATTATGTAATAAGTATTAGTGTCACATTTATTTAATTTTTTAATTTGAAACCATTTGCCTTTCACTTAAGGGCCATTGTGTGCTCTTTTTTTTGCCTGTACATATACCCTAGGTAGCATTTTGACAGCAGTTGATTGATTATCAAATCATCATCATCATCATCCAGCCTTCTCAAAATGGGCTGGCAACCGGCTGAAGGAGCCGCCTCCTTTGTGAATTTGACCGTCTCCTTGCCATCAGAAAATGTATTATTTTTACTAACAACAAGGAGAAAAGAAAAAAGAAAACCGCCTCCAACTTTAATATAAAAAAATCCTGTTAATGAGTACTAGCTAGTGTCCACTGGGAACTAACTTGTGATAGATTAGTGTTGTGTTTAGGGGGAGTCAGATTCTCATCCGCTTAACAGTACAGACTCCAATGAGCCACGGCTTGAAAAAAGATTTTGGTTAATTGTGTTAATTGTTAATCTTATAACTGGTCAAAGGAACTATGACTTTATGTTTATAAGTGAATATAAATTCTTTTTATTCCTGTGCAGAATCTCAATCAAGAAATCAAGCTGACTACTTGAGAGAAAACAGTATCACCAGCTTTAAAAATGAAAAATCACAAAAGCCTCGTAGAGTGGATAGCATTCAGTCTGAAAACGTTTCTGATACTTCTTGTCCTCACAGTAAACAGAATAGTGTTAGATGGAGGGACAGTGAGTTCCAACGACAACAGTTACAATTATCAAAACAAGACCAATCATATAGCCACGAAAGCTTATCAACGTCTCTTCCACGTGCAGGTAACTTACAGAAAGAAGTTCGCTTTAGAGATGAGGTTGGTCTGCTAGAGGCTACAACAAACATCTCTAGAAAGCAAATTAAAGGAGAATTTGTGAAGGAGACTACTGCTTTTAGAGCTGCTATGGATTATAGCAATGATGATGATGACGATGATGTTGATGAAGGAGAGGGTATTGGTTTTACTTTTAAAGAACAGGGAGAAAGTTCTATTGAAAATGTTAGGCATTTTGGGTCAGAAAGAGAAACACATGTTTCACATAAACTAAAAAAGAATGCAGTTGATTCTTCTTCAAACAAGTGGTCCAGTCAGGGAATGGAATTGTATGAAAAACAATTGGAAAGCCCGTACAGGAATTACAAAGATGAATACTATAAAAAAGATGATGGTGAGGTTTACAACAGCTGGAGACACAAAAGGAAGGAAGGTGTAGCAGAATTTGTGTTTATGTACATGAATTATAGACCTTATTCATAAATGGCGGCGATTTTGATATTCTTTTGTCTTTATTCAATTAAGAACCAATTAATATTATTCTATTAACTCAATGTTTTGTCCAACTTTTTAGGTCAATACAGGCCTGCAGCAGAGTCAATGAGTGGAAACTTTGTTACATCAACACCCCAAAAGAATACTCACAAAACATCAGTAGGCATGTCATCACCAACAAGAAGACATCAGGTAAAATCTTTACCTAGAGATATGTACACCTCTTTTGGCTGATATTTATGAAATGATGTAAATTGTACAGTAATTAACAATAAAAAAAAATTAATAAAAATAAATTATGATACTTTATTCTTGTTGTAAAATAATATACTCTGGTATTTTTCAGAAAGAGACATTTTAATTTGCAATCTTAGTAACACCTGCTCAAGCAATCTATTTTGAAACATGACCTTTCATGTTTTTCAATGCTATGGCAGTGTTTTCTAATTTCATTTTACATATGTTATCTACTAGATATCTATCTGTAAAAGATGGTTCTTGTTTTTCCAATTGATGTGGAAATTATGTCATTGCAGTTTTGATAAAAATGATTATTAATAATAAAATGAGATGGAAGAAAGAGCATAGGGGGAAAGTTATACAGACTTTGACCACAAGCAACTTGTCTCTCCCTCTCACAGGGCTCGAATTTGTGAGTCACTGGTCACCAATGAGACCAAAAATTGAGTGATGGCGATCAGATTTTTAGCATTGGTGAATCAAGTTTTATCTGGTGTAGAATAAATGGTGTATATCTTCTGCATTAGAATGAAATCAATTGGAACTGATAACTGGTTAATTGAAAAGTTAAATATATTGATAAATATATTTAATATGTTGATAATGTTGGTTTAGCCAAGGTACTGAAGGATGTTTCAGTGCTCGAAATTCACAAAATTTCATGGTCGCATTTTTGTGATGGTTGTACTGTTGAAGTTTTAGTTGCAAAAGGAAATATTTAGTCACAAATGCAACCATATCATTCTCAATTTTGAGCCTTGCATTTTCGAAACTAGCTTGGTTCCAGATATCAATAATAAAAAAATAAGTGGACATCTCATTACAGTGATGTTAGGGGACTTTCTCATGATGTTTCTGTCGTGATATTTTAGTGAGTAGTTTTTTCATGTACAAAATAACATTTAAAATTATGATCTTCTTAAGTAAGTCATGTATTAATTGAATAGGCGACCAAATTTTCCATTTAGTGACCAAATGTGTTCTGAAGGATTTTATTGTTATTTATCCAACTTGAACTTTTTTACAATCTGAACTTCAACTACAATTTAATGCTAGCATACAACAATGATAAAACTAACCCGAACTGCTGTTTATATATACCTTTTCAGTAATGCTCTAGAATATTCTGCTGCTATTTTTACTAACTTATTGTACATCATGCCTTTTTTAACAATTTTTTTCTAAAATATGTTTTATGCATGTTTTTCTAGAACTTTCTGGAATATATCTTATGCATATATATTTCTAGAACTTTCTCTGCGGCTAAAACTTATGCAGGGTTCGTACAGTCTTGAAAAGTCCTTGAATTTGGACCATGGTCCTTGAAAAGTCCTTGATTGCGAATTTTCCT
>JAOBAY020022786.1:0-14634 GCA_025331085.2 Zoanthus sociatus | reverse complement strand
GAGCAGATAGGTGACCGTAAGAGATCGTATAAAGCGTACATCAGTGCTAACGATACTATAACCAACAGAGGTCTTACCTTCCAAAGAACAAAAAGCAAAAAAAAATTCTTACTGTCTGTTTCTGGGGGGGAAGGGGTGCGTTTTTTGTTCTTTTGGAATTGTACTAATAAATGTTGTAAAAATGCACTGGCACACGAATACTATGTAATAAATTATTTTCGAGATGCTAAGCTATGATCAATGGAGAGTGCGAAGAAGAACCCGTGAAACCCCTGGAAGATTGGAGCTCCCAAAGTTTCATCCAAGATGGCAGACGCTAAATTTACGACTGCAAAGGCCTCTGGGTAAAAGGAAAACAGCTATATCTCCTACGTTAATGAAACTCGGTATATAGGTCAATGATGAAGAGGTGCAACACATAATTATTATTGTACTCTTAGGTCGGGGAGGGGCACTTTTGGCACTAGCGGGGGAGGAAAGGTAAATTTTCTGAATTTCCGTCTTTGCATTTTTACCGAAGTGCATTTGGGCAAAAAACTTCAAATATTCTTAATGAGCAGGTTCCAAAACACCCTTTTGGAAATTTGCGCATGAAAAGCACAAAAGACCATGATGTGGTCAGCGATTGAAACCTGCACGTCTTTCATTGCTTTTACCCATATGGGTAAAAGGAAAACAGCTGTATTCCTTTTACCATTGATCCTACTTTAACGAAGCTTGGTATGTACATGTCAATGATGATGATTTGAAATAAAGTTTGTAATTTTAGTGCAAGAAGAAAGGGGAAGAGGGGGACTTCGCACAATTAAAGACTTGCATGTTTGAAAAACGCCTCAGATAACAGACATCCACCCTAAAAACCTACATTTCCGTCATTTGTTTACAGTTGAGAAATTATTTCCAAAAAGATTTGCATCAAATCAAATCAAAACAAACTTATTTACACCACAGTTATATACCACAGTTATATAACTATCTACTGAGAATACATACCATGGCTGAGAATAACACTCCGAGGCCCAGTCGACTGCCAGCGGTGTCGTCAGGGAGCTGCTCCGAGCGGTGGAAGAGAAGCCAAAAAGGCCAGGGTGAAAGACTGCCAAGATCAAGAAGATCGAGAAAGTGCGTGGAGGGGACCAGAGGAACTTAGATATCCTCAGAATCGAGAACCACGTCCCCCAATATCACCTTGGCCGAGAGGTCACGCTGCCGAAACTGGTAGCAGACTTCAAGGAGGCGACGACGCGCATCAAGGCAGCCAAAAACCTCAAGTGTAAGACCATGACGTGCCTGGCTCGGAAGATGGTATCCTATACGAGGTTCGTGGCCGAACGCCTCTTCGAGGACATCTCGGGGGGAAACAGAAGCCGTACAGGGGGACAACGATCTGGATGTGATAAAGGCTTTGCGTCGGAACCTCCCACTGGACGTTGTCAAGGGTGACGGGGACGAGGAGGAAGATGGAGAGTCAGGTGTGCGGAAAAGGAAAGCTGCCAGTGCGGGTGGCAAAGGTGGTAGTAGTTCGGGCAGTGTCTTGTGTGGGAGGTCGGGTATTCAGACAGTCGGGGAAGCCAGTACCTCTGGTGGGGTTGGCGGTGGGAAGTCGGTCGCCTTGGGAAGGTGCGAGTAGGTCGGCCAAGGGATGGTCCGTCGGAGGAGGAGGATAAGGAGATGTGAAGTGGGCAGAAGCTGACGAGGTGTTTGGTGGAAGGTTGCAGAGCGAGGGTGCATGACATTTGGAGACACTTACTGAATGTGCACATGAAGAATGGGGACATCGCTAGGGGGAACATGGAGAAGGTTGTGGAGTTCATGAAGAACTGGGACAAGGTGCGCAGACCAGCCCGTGAGGATGGCAAGTGGAGGGGCAAGCAGAAGAAGTGGTACCCGAGGTGCGACCTCGTCAGCTACATGCTCTACAAGCATCTTATCACCAAGCACAAGATGAAGCAGGACTCTGTGGAGTACTGCCATTCACTGCGGGATGCAAGGCCGTGTCGGGGTTCGGAGGAACTTCCTTTGCTGCTGGGAAAGCCCTGCTCCTCCTCTTCTGGCCCCGTACATGCTGCACAGACCGCAGTAGAAGACCAGAGAGCCAAGATGATTGTAGAGCGTGTGGAGGTGGAGGATGAGGATGAGGTCGGGGTGGACAAGGTTAGGGAGGAAGAAGAGGTGGTGGACGAAGTTAGGAAGGAAGAAGAAAGGGTGATGGTGGACGAGGTTGGGGAGGAAGAAAAAGAGGTGGTGGTGGAGGACAGGGAGGTCACTGACGACGGTAGTGGCGAGGATTTTGCTGCTCCCGAGTCAAACGTCGACTTCTTCACCTCGACTTTGGCCACGAGCGATCATCAGAGATGGCTCGTAGGGTTCCACGACTACCTCCAACAGCCGGATTCGGGGTTCCACGGGGCCAAGGCTTGCCTCCAGCACTGCGCCCAAGTGGGAATCCTCCTTGAAGCTCTGGACCCCAAGGGAAAGGTCATCAAGGTTCTGGCTGATGATGACTGGGACGTCGTTTGGCTCTGCTGGATGCAGCCGTCCTTTGACAAGGAGGACAAGGTGCCCAGAACTCTGATGTCCTACCTGATCAGTCTCCAGAAGTTTTACAAGTTCCTGATGTCGTGGAAGCAGATGCTCCGATCAATGTTACTCATCGACGATTCGCACACGTCGCTGTTCGCCCAGCTGCTACCCAACTTGAGGTGCTGGCAGGCACCGATAAACAACTTGACCCAGGCGAGGCAAATCGAAAGGTATCTGTGGGAGTGCTACAACATCCTGACCGAAAAAGACATTTCTCGGTTAAAGTCCTCTGGGTCTTACTCAAGCAGGCTCAGGGCTTTTGATTGGGCGTGCAGGGGTTTTCGCCTCACTGCGAAGCAGTTTGCCGACACCCGCAACCTCGTTCAGCTGAAGATCACCTTGCTGTGTGGAAACAGAGCCGCCCCCTTCTGCCACGCGACCCTCAATGACTACCGCCACGCACGATCTGGGGATGATGGCAGCCTGATCATTCTCGTCGCCAAGCACAAAAGATCTAGAGACGGCCCAGCCATGCTGGGTATGGACCGAGTGCCAGGATCAGATGGCCATCTACCTGGACAAGATCAAACCTTTCTTCGCGGTAGCCAGAGAGGACCATATCTTTGTGAAGGACGGGCGGGGGTTTCCGGAAGCCACCACTGGGGGGAGGTTGTCGGCATTCTTCGCCAAGAGTGGTGTGGTGGAGGGCAAGCAAGTGGGTCACACCTCCATACACAAGTTCGCTACGAGGACCCATGAACTTCCCCAGAACATGTGGCCACTGTTGCCAAGGCAATGAGCCACTCCCCTTAGACAGCCAGATGCGACTACATCCGCAGTGACCTCACTGGCGTGGCCACCTCTGCCATGTCAATCATATTACGCGTCACCAGTAACAGCAAATCCTCGTCAGTTTTCCCTGACCCAATTATTCCTCCTCCTCCTCAAAAGAAGAAGCCTCGTACCAGCCTCGAGGAGCCGGGCACGGCAGAGACAAGCGCTCCATCTGTCTCCACCGTAAAACATCATGGAAACGACATCGTCAGCCACACCAGCCCTCCTTTCATCTCCAGCATACAGGATCGTTGATACGAGATCGTGAGCCACGCCAGCGCTCCGTCCGTCTCCACCGTACAGGATCATCAACACAACATCGCAAGCCTGGGCAGTTTGTTCCATCATAGGAGGCAGTGGAGCAAAGAAGACACCATCTCGGCAAAGAAGTGTCCCAGCAAGAGTGAAATCCTGAGCATCTGTCAGAGGTACGAGGAGTTGAGGGAGATACTGAACCGAAAAGGTAGCCCTCCAGTTTACGAGAAGGTGAAGACCATCTTCAAGTCCAGGTCCAAGAATGACTCGTTTCATTCATTCGTCGATAAAGAACATCGTCAATTATTGTAATTTATCGTTTTACCATTTGTAGATACTAGCGTAACGTACATCGTCTGTTTACGCGTGTAGTCGTGGAGCGTTCGGGATCCAGCACAAGCTGTGGTAACCAATCCCTGGGGAGTGCCCCATGCCTCGTTATACTTCTGCACAATGTAAACATTCTGTATCTAGATCGAAAGCGTACAGTCGTTCTGTACCTACGTAGCATGAATAGAAGTGATACCTTCTCGGTGAGGACCACTCTTACCAAGGTCGCAACTCAAAAACTTCTATTACTTCTAGAAGAGATGGAAAGAGAGGATTGGAGAAGTTTAGAGTGTGGGGAGATTGGGATGAGGGAGAAGATGTGGAGGTGGTGGACGAGAAATAAAGAGAGGAGAGTAGAAGAGAGGATTTAAGAAGTTTAGAGTGTGGGGCGATTTCGCCGAGGGAGTGGGTCTGGAGGTGGTGGACGAAAGATGAAGAACTCGAGGTAAGGGGGAGGAGAGAGAAGTAGAAGGAGAAGAAGATAAAGAAGAAGAAGAAGAAGGAGGAGGAGGAGATAACGAAGAACACGAAGAAAACGGAGGAGGAGAAAAAGAAGATAAAGATAAAGAAGGAAGAGGAGGAGAAAAAGAACGTGATGGTGAAGAAGAGCGGAATTTAAATACAAGAAGGAGGGAAACGCAGCAGGATGTCACACTATAAAAACATTTTAATGGCCAAGTTTATTCTAGGGAAAAAATTCCCAAACATCGCTCGTATGAGGCAGGCCATAAAGAGACATCCTGCACTCTGGCAACTGTCCTTAGAAGTGGGAAGGGGGCAGATAATGTTCCATGTAGTTCGTCTGTGGATGAAACACAAAGAATTAAGTTTGTATTTTTTTAAAAAAAGTTTTGAATATGTTGTTGTTGCTGTTTAATAGTTGTTAAATAAATTGTTCTTGTTTAATAGTTTCAATTTAATAGTTTTCAATTTATTATTTTACAATTTGTAGATACCATAACATACATATATGCAAATATCATTATCTGTTTATACGTGTAGTTGTCGAGCATTCGGGATCAAACACAAGCTCGGGTAACCAATCCCTGGGGAGTGCCCCATGCCCCGTTATACTTCTGCATTGTGGAAACATTCTGTATCTAGATCGAAAACGTTTAGTAATTTAATTTTTAGTAAGGAAAATCGATCCTCCGTCGGTTAAGACGAGTTAATACGAGTTGTAACCGTAGATTAAATCGGTCGTACGCTCCAGTGTTGACGTAAATCTATTACGTCCAGAAGGGAGAATTAGGCCGTACACAAATAATTGATGAGAACAGAAATCTCGGCAAAGAAGTGTCCCAGCAAGAGCGAGATCCTGAGGATCTGTCAGAGCTACGAGGAGTTGAGGGAGATACTGAACTAAGAAGGTAGCCCTCGCGTTTACGAGAAGGTGAAGACCATCTTCAAGTCCAGGTCCTAGAAGTGACTCATTTTACTCATTCGCTAGTGGAGCAACGTGAAACGTAACTGGATTCGAATCTCAGGCGAGGTCTGTGACTGTTCCAAGTTAGCAATAAACAAATGTACAAGTTTTAAAGAGATATATAAATTAATAATTGCTTCATTTTGGAATTAAGAGTGCTTGTTGCTAGCCATCCATACAAATACGTCAATATCTCAAGGGAATCACAAATTACAAGCAATTGCATTTAAGTTGAGATCGCCATGGGAACGGTCTCCTTGACAACTCCGTCATTATCGACCCGGCAAAACGTTTTGCCAACACTAATGAACAATCCTGCAAAGTTTGGTTGATAAATCTTTAGTTTTCGGTTAGTTATTACCTTTTTGCAACAGCAAGGTACAAACTTACGCGATCCCCAGGTTGATGGAGGTGAAATAGTCCCATACTTTAAAAATTCATTAAAAATCGAGTAATTGTCGGATTTTAAATCTGAACGCAGTCTTGGAAACTACAGACCCTCAGCCTTATGATGTGCTATTAAACTCCTCTTAACTCTGTATAGTTTAGGAGTTTATTACCTTTTTGAAAGAGCAAGGTATTAAATGCGGAAGAGCACAGAGGTTTTAAATTCCCAAAATTGCCAAGTTTCAAAAAATCGCGAAAACCTAACCAAAGCACCCTCCAAAAAAATTTACAGTTCTAAAAACTACAAGAATGGGGCTGTAAAATATGTAAAAAACAATTTGAGGTAATAATCCAGGTTTGACTTGCTACATTTTGGCAGTTTTTGCAAATAGATGAAAACCCGACACTTCCGGTTAAAGTAATTGACCAATCATAAACGAGTAGACAAAGGTAGACGTTCCATGTTTCAAAAGAAATGTTCACTCTGCTCTTTGCTTAAGACTAACAGCAGATTTTATACTTTATAGTAAATTCTATTAATATATCGAGATTGCTCATTGCTAAGATTTATATCAGTGAGGAAGTATTATCACAGTGTAGTTACAGGTATGAAATTTACACAACTATGCTACACAACTATGTTACACAACTATGTCACCCTAACACCTCTCTAAAAATGAGTATTATTTAAGTTCGTCAAGTTCTTAAAAAATACAGGAACATTTTTATCAAAGGGCCAGCTAAATGTGTAAAAACTTTTATGTTAAACCTGCTTTGCAAGATTTATCACATTCCTGCTACAAGTACGTTCACATGGGTGGGAGCCGAAGAGGCAGAATTAATTTTTCTGAACGACTTTAGATGGGCTGCAAAGATAATTCCATGGCACGATATGCTTTTGCTTTCCGGAAGGGCAGACAGTTCATTTGCCAGCTCCCAAGTGCCATTATGCGAAAGACATACTGTTTACAAGTGACATTCCCATTTTCTGCACTGGGAAACAAGAAATGATGTATATCAAATCTGGGATAATAGATGAAAGGGAAACAGAAATGATGGGGGTGAGATGGAAGATGTTTTCTTTTTTTATTCCCAAATTCCAGAAAATGAACAGAAAAATGTTCCACCGTGTTGCTCTTGTTTTGCAAAATGTATTTTTCACACGTGTTAAAACTAACTTTAGTTTTCAAACTCAAAATGAATGAACTATGATTCGCATTTGAATGTGAAATGATTTTTGTACACTTGTATTCATACTAATACATCATACTAATACATCATAATACTTTTTGTCTTATTTGTTGTAGAAAAAATAATGAATAATCGTGCCAATGCAAAGGCACAGAACGGCTTACAGTACGGTTTACACCTCTGTAGATTATGATTTTACATTAACAGTTTGGGCAAATGAAAAAATTTGTTAGGTTTGTATAAATTAGATTCTAGATGGCACCAATCTATGCGTTTTTGCGTTTGTATAGTATAATAACGTAGATTTTGGAACGGTTAACACTTTCTGAGCAAGAAGTAAAATATTATAAAGTAATTCTTTTTCACGAAACGGTTTACGGTTTACAGTTTACAATAAGTTAATTAAGCACATCGATGTTGCACATGATTAGTCGTGATTCTTTGATGCTAAAAACTTAAAAGCAATAGAAGTTTCATAACATACTTGTGTAATAAAAACTCTTCAGTATTTTAGTCTTTGTCCTTTTCTTTTAATAATCTGTGGAATTCGAGTTTTCATACTCTCGATGATTTTATTTATTGTCAACAGAGAAACGTTCAATCGTTGATTTGACTTGCGCCGCAAAGTCCTCATAACTTTCATATGATATTGCTTTGTCAATTGCTTGCCTTCGCAGTATTTCGGATATTGACTTGAATACATTCTCTATTGGATTGAGGTTGGGACTTTGGGGAGGTATTTTCAGCAAATTGGCATTTGCATGTTTCATTGCATCTTGAGCAAGGCAACAGTTCTGAGAAGGATCTCTGTCTTGTATCCACAGCCTAGTATTTTTTTTGCATTTTTTAATTAAATCCCTAAAATGTTTGTCAATGAACGTAGCAAAAAATTCCCGTTCATATGCTCATACTGCTCGCATAAAATGACACCACAATCATGGGATATTGCTACAATGAATTTAACAAGTTTACCGCCAGTTCCTCCTTTTTTCCTCTTGGCCGTGCAGAACTGGTCCAATCACTCTGACTTTTTTCTATAAATTCCACCTGTTGGTGTTCGAGCTTGATCGAGAGTTGATTGATTGTTATGTACGCAAAATTCACGGCATCAAGATAAAAAGCTATATCTTTCTCCCACCTTCAAGTGTTTCACTATTCTTGTCGGGGATTGTAGCCTATTAGGTTTTGTGGGTGGGTGGGGTTGTTTTTGAGCAACCCATCAGGTCTTAATAAGTACTTCTTTCAACGTTTGTTTCTTTAGATGCCAAAGAAGCTGTGGCATGCCAAATTAGTTTGCCCACATAAGTGTGCCAAAAATGAGTTGATTAGGTGCTGGCAATCATCATCGTGTGTGCCAAGTACTTGACATAGTCACCTTCTACAACTTGGCATTTAAAGTTTTGGAGTGTACTGAGTGCAAAAGGAAAATTATCAGCTGGAGTGAGCCCACTGTCAATCAGTTTGATGTGAGGCACAGGAGGAAGTTTCCCCTGCTCATGACGTACAACTATCTATGAGGCATGAGAGCTGTAAGACTATTGCAACAGCGCCCTTAGGGCAACAGTGCCTCTCAATGGCAATGGTAAACATTTCTATATATTTTTTATATTCATGAATGTTTTTGTTTAAAATTTAAATTTCATTGAGTGGTTATTTTGCAGGTGGCAAGATGTTTCCTGGGCCAAAATAGTGGTCCAGCCGCCTGGCCTTTAGCGAACCGGTACATGGAGGCAACAATCCTCAAGCTGTGCTAGCTGTATCCTTCACTGCAGAAGAAGGATGGCAAGACTGTGTTGTGGTTCTCCCATGTGGACACAGCCTACAAAAGGATCCGAGACACAGTCTTGAGCAATGCAATTGTAATGAAGGAGACAAAGATACAGCTGGCTGAAGTCAATGCAAAGACGCTGAGGGAGTGGCACAGCAGGCGGTCCAAATAACAACAACAAGTGCTGCTGCAGGGAATAGAAGCACCAACTGCAACAGCCAATCAAGAATTGATCTCTGCAGCAAAGGACCGCCCAGCAGCTTTAGAAAGTGGCTCAACGGGGGTACAACATCAGTTCCACCACCCGGAAAACCAGGGAGAAACACAGCTTTGCCCCAAAGCAAAAACAACAGCAACTAGTGCATACTGTGCCCTTGCCCCCTTATCCTATCTACCCACCTCTACCAGCAATGCCGTATTAACCCACATCATGGGGTCCGGTGGCCCCTCTCGCACAATGGACCACCCCGTTGGCAGCAATGCCGGCATCTTCAGCAAATCCATCAGGTGGCCCTCTAGCAAAGAAGAGGAAACCTTATAAAGAGAGAGAAAGTCCACAACTACGCCGACAGTGTCAAAAGGCGGCAGAGGTGGAGGGGTACAGGATGTTTAGTGGAAAATCTGTCCTGTGACAGCGGAAGAGACTGAAGAAGAGTAGAGGCAACGGCTCAAAAAACAGAACAAAAAAACAAAACAACAAAATCTAAAATTTGTACAAGCAAGCAAAGTTACAGAAGCAAAAAAGAGCAGGAGCAGGGACCTATTCCAGCTAAAAGATACAAGCGAAGAACTGCTCCTGCTAAATGTTCGAAGTGCGGACGGGAACTGTCTGCCAGGGAGCACCAGCAATACTACGGGCGCTGTTACTGCCCAAACACAGAAACTGTTTCGTACAACGAGTGGAAAAATAAATTCCACTCTTCAACAACAACTAAGAAACCTTTGTAAATATTGTAAATAATTTTTTTTGTAAATATCTATACTTGTAAATATTGTAAATATCCATACTTTTATATCTTGTGAATATATCATTCATTTTGTACAGATAAATTTCCAATAACCATTAAACGAGAGCTGGAGCCATCAATTGCGATGTGCAAGTTCGAATCTTGCATCCTGTTCGGTTTTCCATTGGAAAATATGTTAATTGGATAGATATACCGTCTTTTCTCACGTAAAAAACCGCTCTTCAAACCTCTCAGGGTAAACTTCCGGGAAAGCCCTCGCTACGTAACAGCACGTTTATGCGCAGGCAGGCGTACTGAGAAGATTGCGCCCCATCCTATCCTCTGAGTCCAGGCTGATCTTCTCTGTGAGAAGGTTCTAACAACATTCTAAGCAAGCCAATACCATTCTGAGAATTAGCTTCAGCATTATAAGGGAGAGCCAATCATATTGCCAGAACTTAGAATCTTCAGAATGTTCTCAGAATCTTGTGACTAGTCTTGTGAAACCTCTGAGTAAACCCTCCGCTGTTGCTCTGTAAAAGTTAAAATTCATCAATTTACTTGTGAAAAATGGTAAGTCGTCCAGATTTTTTTACGTAGAAATTTAGATATTTATGTTTGTTCTGTGTCTGAAGTTTTATTTAGATCGTAAAAGCATTTATATTTTTTTTGCTTTCGAAGTGCTTTGTCGAGCTGTTCGCTTCGAGCGATCTTATAATTTTTGTTTTAAAATTTGTAAAGTTTTGACCTTAAAAGTAATTTGTTTCTAGATTTTTTTAGGTAGAAAATTAGATATTTATATGTTTGTTGTCTGTCTGAAGTTTTATTTTGATCGTCGAAGGATTTTTGTTTTTTTTTTATTTTTCGAAGTGGTTTTTCAAAGTTTTCGCTTCGAGCGATCTTATAAATTTTGTTTTAAAATTTGTAGTTTTGACCTTAAAAGTCATTTGTTTCTCGATTTTTTTTAACAGAGTTTCAAGCCTGTGTTCAGAAAGAGCAGCAGCGGAAAGTATTTTATGAGATATTCCACGGAAGCCCGTTCCATCCATTCGGACAGCAAACAGAAAGCGATCCTACAACAGTGGCGGTGCAAGTCCGAAGTGGATGTGAAAGCAAGAGCTGCAGCTCAACTTAGAAGACTTGGAGGTGACCCAGCGAACAACATCAATCTGCTGGGTCAATATGAGCTGCAGTTCAAAGTTTTCCGTGGAAAAACCTTCAAATGGCTGGTAGAGAACGGGTTGGGTTATGCCACTTTTCTTGCGAACATCTTCAGCAAAGAAACTGCATCTAGCTCCGATCTCTCGAAAAACAAGCATGCCTTTCTTACCTATATGAGATCTTTTAGCGATGGGAGGGCTGCTATGTTACAAAAAGCG
Source organism: Zoanthus sociatus (assembly GCA_025331085.2). Classification (NCBI taxonomy): domain Eukaryota; kingdom Metazoa; phylum Cnidaria; class Anthozoa; order Zoantharia; family Zoanthidae; genus Zoanthus; species Zoanthus sociatus. Next base: position 3,594 of record JAOBAY020022786.1, on the reverse strand, counting down.
AGAGAAAAGGAGCTGGAAAAGTCAAGTAAAGTGGCAGAAACTCAGCTTGCGACGACATCTACAAAAACAAGATCTTCGCCATCAACAACGCAACAGTCACTTCTGATGTCGTCAGCTCTGCCAGCCTCAACCGTGGCTCGAAGACTCCTTAAGAGCCCAAAAAAAAACAGCCTGGCAGCAATCGAATCTCCAAGTTTCACCCAGTAAGTATTTTTTATTTTTAATATTTTGATTTTTTTGTGTTTTGTTTCCGTGGTATCGTATTGTCTCTCTCATTCCATGATGTTTGTTAAACTATTGTCGCGCTAACGAATTTTTGAATTTAATTTTGAATGACGAATTTTGTCACGAATTATCGTTGTTGACAGTTATTGTTGTTTATCTTTTCGCAAGTTTTTGTTTTTGATTCACTGATAAAGAAAATAATAGTTATATTTATATTTGTTTGATTTAACAAAAGTTTTAACTGTCTGAAAATATATTTAATAAGTTTAATAAGTTTACAAAACTTTACAAAAACTTTTTTTTTTCAATCCATTTCAGTCAAGCTGGATGTTACAGATGAACAAATGGAGGAAGCTGCCAGGCTGTTTGAGGAAGAAGAAGAACTCTCTGGCAATGGTAAACATTTCTATATATTAATTTTTTTTATATTCATGAATGTTTTTTTTTAAATTTAAATTTCATCGAGTGATTATTTTGCAGGTTTACATCTTTACTTTATGTGTTTTTCTTGTTTTCATGACTTCATAATTTCTCTTTTGCTTAATCTGTAAACTATTAGCTATGTTTTTAGTTGAAAAGATGAAAGTTGATGAATTTTCCTCTTTATTTGCAGCTGTGCAGTTTCCTGAAAGCCAGCATTTGCCAGAGACAACAACAACTACAACGACAACTGCAAATACAACTGCAAGAACAACTACAACAACAACTACAGCATTGATATGCCTTCAACCTTGTGAAGGTAAAAATCTTTTAATTTTTTTATTAATATTGTAAACTTATACATTTATTTAACCTTTTGGATACACTCTTGTCCTCGACTTTCAAAATCATTACATAGATGCAATTTTATAATTTTTATTTTAAATGAATACATTTATTGCATAGTTTTACTACACTTTTGTTCTCGACTTTAAAAAACCATTATATATAAGGTCTCTAATTGTTATGACCGATCGGTTGTTTTTTTTTTGTTTTTTTCTCCCAATACCGATATTTTTGCAATGATTTTTATAAGTTTACTCAAAATTCTTTATTTTTTCTGTATTTTCATACATACGGCCTTGCCTGACACAAAGTTGGAAAGACACCTTGCCGAATGCAGACCACCACTGGGTTGGCCGGGCCCTATTCAAGTACAATGGTAGAGGACAGCCCGAGTTCGACCCAGATAAAGCCACCAAGCTTTGGTACTACCCGCCCCAGTCTGAGTTGTCGACAGGCATGCCTCCAAGCATTAACAAGTACTTCGGGCAGAGGCTTTTGCTCTGGATTCCCAGGAAGCTGTGGAAGGTGAAGTTACTTTGTCCATACGAGGGTTGTAATGCAGAACTTACGTCGGCGGGCATCTACCCTCGTGTGTGACAGGTGCTTGACCTTGGCAGCTTCTACAACTTGGCGAGCGAATACCTCGCCTGTAGTAAGTGCAAAAGGAAAGTTATTGCTTGGAGCTTGCCTGTTGTCAAACAGCTGGATGTGGGCCATAGGAGACAGTTTCCCCTCATTGTTACTTACAATTATGCTTGTGATATGAGGGTCGTCTGTTTACTGAGACAGCGTGGGCTGGGTAACAGTTCGACTCAGTTGCAATAAAAGCTCACCGAGCAGCACAATGAGTCATGGCTCAACCGCGTTGCTCAGTATCTGACACATTGTCAAACGTTTGTGGAAGCCAGTAAGAGAAATCCTGTGGCCCTCCCCAAGTTTGACAGTCCACCAAACTGCCCTGCAGTGCCAAAGTATCGGTGGCTTTTGAACATCTACTGCAGGGACGTGATGTCAAGAATCGACAAAGTCAAAGCATCCATCATGTCCACATTCGGCAGGTGTTGAAAATTGATTCAACAAAGAAGGTATGTAGAATTAATTGCAACTTTAGATTTTTCTTTTTTACCATTATGTGTTATTTGATTTTTTTCAATTCTTTTTTCTTTTTTGATTTGTAATGGTTTTAAAGTTTAAAAATTTATGGCTCTTTTTTTTTCTCTTTTTTTTTTTTGCAGATTGTAAAGAAGCTTGCTGGTGCGTCTGCTAGGACTGCGGCTTGGGCTACCAACATCGGCAATGAATTTGGCCAAGTTCTCATGTCTGTCCTGACCGCTAGTGAGGGTGGTGGCCTCAAGGACATGCCAGCTGGCATAATGGGGCGCTACCGCTCTGCTGGAGTGGTAGCACCAACCATCCTGTACACGGATCGTGACTGCTGTGATAAGCGAGGTGTCAGGCAGTTGTTCGACCAGTGGTCAAATGTGAAAGTTCGACTCGATGCCTGGCACTGGATGCGCCGTATCGCTGCGGCCGTCACCACAGAGTCACATCCATTGTATGCCCCTTTTATGGCCCAGCTGTCCCAAAGCGTGTTTGAGTGGTCAGAGACAGACATGGCCCTCCTCGTTAAAGCCAAAACTAATGAGCTGAGGGCTGCTGGTGTTGGTGGCCTTCCAGAGGCTGATGTGGTGAAACGGGTGTCGAAGAACAAGCTGGCGCAGCATGTCCGCAGGAGGATCAGAGACCCCTCGGCAATGGCCGAAATGGTCAAGCAGCTGCTAACCTCCTTCTCTGGTCCTCAGGGCACTGACTTCCTTGGGGTGCCTTTACTAGATGGAGATAGAGTCTGGGATATTTGGGAGCCCCAGCAACGTCACATTCCTTGCCTTCAGGACCCCAAGGATTTCCAGCTCTACACCAAACTGAGGACCATTAAGAAGGGGGGGCTTGACCTGCCCGTCTACCGTTGTGAGGGGTTCCACATCCCTGGAGTCCTTCCACAGACACCTTGTTGCCTTTGTTCCCGGTAATTATATTTTCAATAAACTCCTAGAAGTAATACGAAATATTTTTTCTAAATCTAAAGAATGTTTTATTTTTACCTTTTTGTGGCTACTGCCTCCATATGGAGGCGAAGCCACTATGCTATGGCCTTGAGTGAGTGTAACAATAGAATACGAACGCCTGCCGATTTTGACCCGATGTCAGTTTTTTTCTTTCCGAATATCTTCGGTCGGTCATACTTGTCGACGATTGGTTCAAAACGGCTTCGATAGCAAGTCTACGAAAATCTCCGATTTACTCTATTTGCGTGCTTTTCGTAAATGTAGAAATGTTAACTTTGTCGCCTGCTGCAAATTTACATGTCTGCTCGCAAATCTTGTTTACTTTAGCGTTTACGCCACAATTATGAAAAATTCTGGAAATTTTTCGAGTTAGCTTTAAAGTTGTGAAAGTAAAATTTTTATCTTACACCTTGCACGACTTGCAACTGAATATTGGGATATATATAATTATTTCAAAACAAATCATGAGCCTATTTATACTGCAGTAAAATGAAGAACAAGGAAGTAAAATTAAAATCGTCTTTCGTTTTAACAGGTT
>JAOBAY020022690.1:0-14638 GCA_025331085.2 Zoanthus sociatus | reverse complement strand
AAATGGTCGGACGAGGAACCATCGATATCGTCATCGAAAACATTGCTTAGGAAGAATTTGTTTTCTTAATTATTATTATTATTATTATTATTATTATTACTATCATTATTATTTTACTACCATGAAAAAATTGAGATATTTTACAATGTTCATTAATAAAGGTGACTAATATAATAATAATGATGATAATAATAATAATAATAATAAAATAATGACATTTTTTTAGAAGTTTCCTTAAATTCAAACCTAAAATTCACGCACATGACACAAAAGAAAACTATGAACTAACGCAGCCTACCTCTACGGGATACGAGTTTCCATCTATTAGATGCTCAGAACCAACTGAGTCATTGCATCCAAAATGGAAGTGAAACATTTTGAGAAAATAATCGTCCAATAAATTTCCTCCTGAGAGTCTGACGGTAGTGGCGCTGCCGGCCATGAACGTGGGCGCATAACCGTTATTCACTAGTTCCCCAGTGACAGGGTTCCCCTCGGGTTCAATGGTGATCTGTATGTTGGGTGGGGTGGGGTTCCTCTCGATAACTGCCTCCGTGTCAATGTTAATAGGAGATTGCTTACGGCCATTACAATTCCATTGGCTGTTAAGTGTCTCCCATTCATCAGGGCCTGTTCAATAAAATAAGACGTATAACAAAGCACGTGACTTGGAGCTTTCATCTTCAATCTTTTTATTTCGATCGATCTCTAACCGTCTTTTCATTGCTTTTCCCAAACAAATATAAAAAAATGTCACGAAAAAGTCATAGAAATATAGATTGCTTACCCTAACACGGTAAAAAAAAAAAAAATTAAACGTAATTATATGCAACATAATCAATACAAAGACTTTCGAAGTTACCAACGTGGTCTAACTAGTAAGTTTATTAGCTTCAAATTACTAGACATTGTTGATCTATACACTGCATTAATTATTCAGGTTGCATCAGTTTCATAAAGGGCAGAATTCGTTCGCACCTGACGACCCCCCTTCCTCGCAATGCCTTTGAACCTACCCCGTGTTGAAAATCGAGATTATCTTAATTGGTTTTGATCTGGACTATATCTAGAGGCTATACTGCTTTCGTTACTAGAATTAAATGATTTCTGTAGTTTCAAATTTCTAACCAGGTTATATTAGTTTTGAGTTACCGTTTGCTCCTGGAATGAGATCATAACTCCAAGACTCGTTTGTTCCACCTGAATCTGTTGTATCGATTAAAAAACAAACGATTAACATACAAATTGGGACGTCGTTGAAAGTACTTTCACGTACGTTATATATACAATGAAATACAATACAATACAATACAATACCGTATTTACTCGTTTGAGCGCCGCCTGCGATTGAGCGCTGCCCCCGAATTTTGAGCGCCGCATTTGAGATAAAATATTTTTAAAGAGCGCCGCCCCCGAATGAGCGCCGCACTTATTATTTTCAAATACGGCGCTTAATCGAAACACCGTCAAAATCGTTGAAGAAGCAAATATATAAAACAACCACAAATCTTAAAGTTAAATCAACCTCGGAAATGTAGTTTCTTGTATTACAATGCTTTTTAGTTCAAAGTGAGTGTACTTTAAAGCTCTTTTGCTTATTTAAAAGACATTTAAAGCTTGTTTAGTTTATTGTTAAAGCTCTTGTTGTAATTCACAAAAACAAAATTTTTTAAGAGCGCCGCCCCCGAATGAGCGCCGCATCTGAAGCTCTTAGAATTTAAAGAGCGCCGCGGCGCTCAAACGAGTAAATACGGTAACCTTTATTTAACTTGGTCAATGTTCTTAGCTAATAAGCTACTTTACAGACATGCCACGAAAAATAAAGAAATAAACTAAAATGATAATAGGAAGAGATTTCTCATAAAAATCTATATAAAAATCTTTCTATATATAGTTGATATAAAATTATTAAAGCATGGTTTGGCCATGTGAATCTCTACATGATTGCTTTGTCAATTCGTTACATAAGAATAAAGTTGATCAAAAAGTAATTTGACAAGTGAAGTAAAAAATAAGTAAAAACACTGAACAGTGACAAAAATTAGTTGACTTGATGTCACACTCTTTTTCATAAGAATATTGTTTTTTGGAACGAGGCTGGATATTTTTATTTTTCGTTCGATTTTAGGCGCTGAAAACATTGTTACGAATATTCTTAGTTTCGGGAATATCGGTGAAATGACTGTGGTATCAAAGAGCTTCAAAGGTAATAGATCTGTATATGGCTTTGCTGTTTAGGATTAGAGTGCAATTGCAATATGTATTATAATCAGTAGTATTTTTTTTTCAAACATGCAAAATTATATTCTTGACAAAATCTGAGCCTCAGCATTGTTCTTAAAGCCTTAAAATTTGGCCAGTTTCTGCCTCAAGATTCTGTAAGAATATTCTTATAGACTGGTAAATATTTTACTAATCATGGAAATTAATCTATCGAAATACATCTGCTTTAAAAAGTATCGTTAATTACTTTTTAAAATTCATAAACTAGCTAGTAGTTAACAACTATCCCCCAAAGGGGAGTCGAATAGTATTGGATATATACCGAGACGCGAAGAGTCGAGGTATATATCTAGCGATAGGCAACAACTCTGAGGGGAATAATTGTTTCAGTATTTACTAAAATAAATGATAAAAATGCACTTTATTTGAAAGAAGTTAAACAATTCAATGTAAATATTTCAATTTCTATTTTTGGCACGCGAGCTTCCTGAAATTTTGATTTCCGCCTTAAAATCAACTGATAGTCTCGAAAATTGCGATTTACAGGAGCCAATCAGAGCGCGCGAAAATGCATATAGGTTGCTAATTAACAATTAAACCTCGAGAACGAATGGACTACGAGTCAAACTCGTAGTCTATGACACTGAGATGTCTAATTGTTTTAGTATAAACCTACTAATGCGTCAAAAAAGGATGTACAAATTAAATTTAAATTATTGATGAAATCTTCTAATATTATAGCAAAACGGTGCTCATTACTATTTTGATCCGCCATCTTTTCTCTACTAGTAGCCTATCACAAATAGACATCCTGTAGAGTAGCCAATCAGAATGCAGGATGAGTGTTAGAACGTTAGTAAGTCTATACTAATAATGGACATATAGCTCAAACATAATGAAATATGCATGTACATACTAAATTCTTTGTCTGGAGGCGGTAAACGGAGCCCATGGTACAAGGATGGATCAAGTGCTGAAAGTAACACAAACAGATTGATTTAGGATAATCCGAGATAATTTTTGATGAACGAGTCCTTGCCCTGAAAACCGAGACATCCTTACTGGAGTCAAACAACTGAATCCAGCAATTGGATTCAAACGACTGTCTGGACTTTCTGCTAGGAAAACATACAACACTTAATTTAATCATGCAAGGTCAAAATAGTTTTTAATGTCCGCTTTCATTCACCTTTCATTATTATAGGTACGGTAATCTCAAGCGGTTCAAAATACTTAGCTTCCTGTCAATGTCGCCTTTGTTGTTTTTATTTGTGTAGCACGCAGGTGCTATTTATACTTGATGTTTATTATTTCAGCTGCATCCCACAAGCAAAACGCTTTCACTAATAGTTATTATTTTCTATGGAAACTTCAGCCTGTTTGTTTAGAGATGCCATGCTGATAAGGCCTAGAAATCTCAAAAACAGTTGCTAATACGATCTAGCTAAGGCCCTGGCGTTCTACTACACGAAAAAGGCCCAGCAGCTCTCCATGCATATGGCAGCTAACGCTCAAGCTCACTTTTAAATAAAGAAAACTAAAGAGTGTATTGCCCGCTACCAACCTGTCCGTCCATATAAGTGGCTTATTAAGTTTAGCTAGTAGCAAGCAATGCTATCTGTATTTGATTTTTATTTTTTAAACGATATATCACTAACAATTCGTTTTCACTGTTGTTTTATCAAATATTAAACTTACAACAGCCTAAGCAAAAAATGTTCAAAAACGTTATTTGCGAATATTTGGCGCAGATTTATTCCGCAGGAAAATTTCCTTGCATTTGTGAAACAGTTTTCTATAAATGTTCATGACTTAAGGTTTTTTAGTGGGGCGAGGGCCGGGATGCTGTGTTACTGGAAACAGGTGTTGGGGTTAGGATTAGGAAAAGGGGAAGAAAAGTAGAGAGAATAGGAAAAAAGTAAAGAAAATACCATAATAAAAAAATGTTTTTTTTTTCATTTAACTAAAGAAACAACTAGTTTGGAACAATAATAAAAACCGAACTATAGTTTACAAAAAAAAAACCTAAGAATAGTTTTGACCTGAACTATGATATCCTTTAATTTTTTTCATGAACTTGTAACTTTTCACAACTTGGAGAAAGCGAATCATATTACGTCATTTTCGTGCTTCATAGCCTTAAAACACACTTGTAGACCAATCAAAACGCACGTACTATCCAAATTGTTTTATAAAATCCATTGGCTATGGGTAAAAACGTGGTTAGAAACAAGATCTTAAATTTGAAAAGCCTGCTCAATATCTCATAAAATTACTATGTACGATCATTGTGCCTGCCAACTCATACAGTTTCAGTTACATGACTAAAGGACTTCTTATCAAGTTATTTGTAGTTGCTTTGGAATGGAAATGAAGAGTTATTTTATAGTTAGGAAAAATTAAGAAAGTAAGATAAGATTAGGCCAAGTTGTGAGTATGCAATACGGAGCAAAAAACTAAACCTTCGTACCAGCAACTCCAAGATACTGAACAGTTGGTGAATTATATAAATTACTTAAGAATGTTTTGAAGAAAAGCAAACGCTAAACGCGTCAGTAGCCCCTTAAATCTATTAGTTGGGACCAGTGATTAAGCATGTAATCCAGTAGATGATTACATCAACTATTTGTACTCCGCCTCTCACTTTATCATTTAAACTGCTTCACGTTTACCTGTTAACAAAAGAATAGCTAAGATGAACTTCATTTCTGACGATTCTAGACTTGCTTTAGTAGGACGCCTTCACTTGAACGTAAAAGAGACTCCAGATATTACTTTTTCACGAACACGCTTACTTATTTATGAAATCTGAAGAGAAATGGACAACCTTTGACTGGTGTTCTTGTGGTGTCATTGATTTTCAATAGCAGGATGGATGTGAATTCAGAATAGCAATTGTAAATGTTACAGCAAAATAAAAACATTTCATGTTTATAATATTTAGATCAATATGAATCTAAATGTTTTGGGCGGTTCACAGTGACAAGCAAAAATCATGATCGGCAATTATACCGAGTTTTGGTCAACTAGTCCAACCTTACCAAACCCGTGGGTTATCTTAATGCAAGGGAAGGTTAAATACATTGTTTCCAAAACACCAGGGTTCAACTCAGCTTGACTCCAACCTTCAATCTATGGATACCATGAAATTACTCAAAAAAACGTAATTCTGTTACATTTAATCAAGGATGCTAGAAAGTTAAGGTATGTTAGCTCATAGTGGCTCACTTAACAGATATTTCTGTATAGTCATTTTGCAGTATCTTCGTAATATTAACAAATTTTAGTACCCAATCTTCCTTCATTGTCCACACTCGGCGCGCGCGATTGGTCATAATCGATCACATGATATATTATTACGATTCCACGTCATCACAACCGTGGTATAATTTCAATAACGCATAATTTTTACGTACGCGTTATTTTTACAATATTGAAAATTACTCAGTCTTACGACTTGCAGCGGTAAAACTCGAAATTGCAGTTTGCAAATAACTCAGTCTTAAAAAAACACAAGACCATCGGAACAATTTGAAGCGTTTCTGTTTTTAATGGTAAGCTCTCGTATCAATGATTCAATGAAACTGCAAATTGGCGTTCACCTAATATAAGGCAGCAATCAAAAACGATTGGTTCGCTTTGAACAGGTTCCTCGCCGAGTGTGTTTCTGTGGTATCAAATTTATGAAAGATTTAAGTTTTAATCATTTTCAGGTTTTTGCGATTTCTCTTCTATTTCAAATTCCTACTAAGTTACTGGTACATTTACTAAGACAGAAATCATACAGTATATAGCATCGTTAAGATGCACAACAACCTGGGAACGACTTTTTTACCTCGACACATAATTGAAAGGCGTGGTGTATTAGCTGCAGGAGAAAACTTGGAGCTTGGCTCTGTGGGTCTTGCCCAGCCCCCTTTTCGGGCAAAACATTTAAAATAAAAATAAATAAGTAAATAAAAAAATAAATAAATTTGCATTGCAAAAGCTCGAGTTTGAAATAACCCCGCACCAAAACAGACAAAAATCACAATCCAGTAAATACGATGCAACAAAAGCGATTGATTCGCTTTGAACAAGTTTCTCCCCAATTATATTGTGCAGTTTCTCCTGTATCAAATCTATCAGATTTAAGCTTATTCATGTTCAGCCTTTTGCATGCGATTTGTTTTCTATTTTAGTCGAACAACGCAATTACAATTTATTTGTTTGTTCAAGTTTTTGCTTCAAGATCGTAAAGTCATGTATACGAGTTGAATCCTTAGACAGTACCAGTACAACTAAAGTAACGCGTGATGGAGATTTAGTCATCTATAAGGGAAGTGTGTCCGAAGGATTAAATAGAGAACTTTAGATCCGAGGACGAGGATGAGATTCCATACGATGTTATAGTTATTGCCGCAGTAACAGTAACAATAACAGCAGGCACACCCCAGGCAAACACTGATATCTTTATCATGAAGTTCTTCTGATAGGTAGCCATGACCTTCACAAAAGCAAGGTACATCTGGTAACCTTCAACGCCCATCCATAACACAACCGCTAGTACAAAGTAATGCAGTAACACAGCCACTGCTCTGCATCCGGGCATTTCACCAACACGAGTTGCTCCAGCCATAAAAATGATAAGCAACAAAGCCAATGCGACGCAGAAATTCAGAAGAATATGCTGAGCGTGCGACTTGCGGAGACTCCTGCAAATGTAATAAGAAAGAATTACCACTAGAAACACTGCAACCATCTCATGTAAAGGAGAATTGAATCCTGAAAAGAATTATTAGTGTTTGAATATTTAGGCACAGTAGAACAAAATCAATATGTGAAGTATTTTTAAGTGTTTAGAAAAAAGTGCGGTGTTTTAACAAATCGACAAGATTCGGTCGCTGGCTCAACTTTATCAGCGGTTGTTCTTAAAATATATGACCTAGTTATATCACGATACTAGAAAAAATACAAAAGGTAAAACATGGTTTACTGCATGTGCATGTTGCTTTTGGCTGCTACATTGACTCCAAAAAAAGAAAAAAAAATGTATCGATGTCTTTTTTCTTTCTGTAAAACGTTAAAAGCAAAAACCACCCTAACTCTACTCTACGGTTCGGCCAGGACCTACACGCATGTGTACAACCGGCTTCACCCGAGTAACGACAAAGCAAGCAACTGGAGCAACCGTGGACAGCTGTTTCGTCCTTGTTCGGACTCATCAGCACGGTTGTCAGCACGTTTTCAGTCCTCTGAAATCTTAAGAGTGAACTAATAAACTAACAAACAATACTGGAGTATTTCTTTCATGCGCGTCCATGCGCAGAGGTGCTAAATATGGTAAAAAAAGTATTGTAGCATTATCTAATTCCCATCAAGTTTTACCTTTTGGTTTTTAGTTTCCAGTTATTAGTTTTTCTACTTTATCTCAAAATGCTACAGCGATGCAGCCTATGAGACAATTAGACCGCGTACCTGCATTACTCGCCGACACAAGAAAACGAAAATGATACTTTAAGTTAACTTTGTTGGATAGTAGAAATTCTCTTAAGCTTACCGGAACATAGCATACGTAATCAGTGTCAAAAGTACTCCGATCAATGATATCGCACAGCCAATATAACTGGTAATACTCAGGGCAACAGCATGGCTCGTGTTCTTTTTTGTTACTTCTGATCCTCCAGCAGAAAACAATACGGCAAAGTTGGTCATGTGATTGCAGTGGCAGATGACATTTTTTGATGTAGCGGAGGCTAGCCAGCAACCTTCTGTAGACCAATTGCCTTGCCCGTCTGACATTAAAGGAAAACGCAATTAATGAAGATAAAAATGATATAAAAGTCAGTCAACAATTCATCCATTTTTTACCTATACAATTAGTAGCCCATCAAAGATCATCATACATGCATATGGCTCTATAGAATGGTCCAAGTATATGTTATTGATAAATTTAGTATTTATATCTTCACAGTATTTCAAGTAATTCTACTATCTGACCTACTATTGTAATTTTAACTTGTAAAGGCCATCTGTTTCAATTAGCCTTTAAGATTATCATAGGTGGCCTGCATCCTATTTTTTGTTATACCTGGTTATAAAATTAACTATCCCCCAAAGTCGAGGTAAATATTGGTGGATATATACCGAGAAGCGAAGCATTAAGGTATATATCTAGCGTTAAACACCGACCCTGAGAGGGATAGTTGTTTTAATATTTACCAAAAATAAGATACAAATGCACTTTAGTTTCAAGAACAAAAAAATACAGTGTAAACGTTTTTTTTTTCTATTTTTAGAGCGCGCGCTTCCTGTCATTTTGACTTCCGCTTCAACTACGGGAGCCAGTCAGAGCGCGCGAAAATGGATATTGGTTGCTTGGTAAACACTATAGTATTGTTGTTGTTGTTGTTGTTGTTGTTGTTTTACAAAATCATAACAATATAATAAATGAAAAACATTTTTTTCCTTCCCCTCCCCACTCCCAATTCCCAAACATTGTTGCTGGCTTGCCGTTGCTGTTTAGACCAACAATGCAGTGGAGGAGAGGGAGAGGCAGTTGATCAGTACACGTTGACACCAACTTTTCCAACTAGTTTGTTCGCGATTGTAGGACTAGATGAAACAACTTCTAGCGATGGCAGGTCTTTCAAGAGGGTTTTTCTCCGGGCACTTCGGTTTTCCTCCCTCTGCAAATTATATACTCGCGCCATGATCTGAGCTGTCGAGCGATTAAACATTAGCCTCTGGTTAGGAATAATGGGCAATCACTTCCTTTGCAGTTGATGTTAAATAAAGTATTCATTTATTTTTTTACGTTTTGCGTACCACACAGATATGTATTTTCAACTATTCAGGATCGATATTCACTATAAATAACTCAATTCAACTGAATGATTGAGCAACCGCTACTAGAATACCTCAATCTGCCTTGTTTTACTATCTTTTTATATACCATTAACAATAAGATAGATTATCAACTCGATTATAGACATGGAAAGGCTTAAAAAAAAGATTTGCATACAAGATAATGTTGGCCAAATGTTAATTTGGTCAGGTAACAGCTTATATCCTAAGAACGTTGTATATATTAACTTGTAATATCTAATTATTAATTAAATTATTAATATTAGAGTTATTATTATTTAGTATTTACTTTTAAATATATTGTTATTCAAGGACGACGCGGTGGTTAGTAGGCTTAAATACAAAAATCCTATAAAAAATGGTTTCAAATTCTATCCGGAATTTCTCCAAAAAGTTCTATATATCATAATTTTATATCTAAAACTCCATTATTTTTCTAAAATTCCCCGTTTTTCTTTTATTATTTCGGAAAATCTGATTTTCTATGGTGAAATTCCATAAAAGCATCTTAACTGAGTCAAAATGATCATTTTTAACAAGACAAGTGGTTAATTTCCTTACAAATTCCTCTTACAAGAGTTCATGGAGCTAATCCATCGATCAAAACATTACAACTGCTAGCATAAAAGAAATTGCAAACGTAACATTAAATGCAGTCTAATTATCTTACAATAACCTTTTAAAACCACTCAACATTATTTTACTGCTACTGGCTGCATTTTTCTAAACATAATCTTCTAAAAAGGTTCAATTTTTTTCCAAATACTATATAGCTCTAAAGATCCTAAAACAAATCCGGATTGTTGTTAACAATAGTCGGTTTTTATATCCTACTACATTTAAATCTGATTTATTCCAATCAAGCAAATTCTTAGCCTCAATTATTGATAAATAGGCGATAAATAGGCCTAGTGTTTGGCGTCAATAATCGCCTTTATCTTGCCCCCACACTCTTCTAAATTTACAGTTTGTTCATGGTAAAATTGCTAGCAAACACGACGACTTTAATAGAGTCTATAGATAAGTTTCTTACTATTGGCTTTGAAGTCCCAGAAGACACAAGAATGTGAATTTCCACTGCCGCGAAAGGATAGCTCCACAGGTTCCTTTAACTTTACCATCTTTAGCCCAACAACAGAACAGGAGATCACCCTACTCGTGTTGTAATGTTCATCTGTCTCCTCTAATTCTTCAGCTGAAAATGTATCGTCTTCATTTTCGTCCTCTGAATCTATACCACTCAAAGGTTGGAATAACTTAGCATTATTAAAAAACGATGCTGCAACTTTGAGTTTCCTTTGTTTGGAGCTTCCATTTGCGTTGAATATTTCTGGAGAGAGTCTCAATACTGTTTCAAACCCTTCTACAGTATCACTAGAATTGGATATCATTTTCTCGGTAGAATTATCATTTGTTTCAGAGCGTTTAAGAGACAGTCGGTATCCCTCTAACGTGCTGGTATTTACCATTTCAGATTTGATGACCAAATTTGGAGTAACAATTTGTCGTGCTTTTCTCCCCTCAGGAACTGACAGATTGGCTGCTATGGCCTCGATCAATTCGATAAACCTAATTGCGTTAAACATTTTTGTTAATCAATTTTCATATAAAGATACAATGAAGGTATACGTAAATTAGCAAAAATTGACAAACTCGATATTTTTACAAAGTTTTGTGCACTTTCGAGTGCAACAAATTATATGTGAGGATGATAACTGACAATGGATCAACACTTATCAATTAAAGGAGAACTGAACCTTAAAATTGACTTCTGATCGCATATTTAGGCATAGTAGAACAACTATATAAAGTTCTTTTAGCTATTATCCGAGCAGTTCAGAAAAATTTGATATTTTTATAACGAATCGACAAAAATTGTTGTGAAGTCAGCGGTTGTTTATTACGTTACTAGAATGATTAAAACGAGGAATTGGCTGCTATTATGAAAAAAAAAAAAATTCGCAAGACATAGATTGCCCAAATAATATCAAGATTTCCAAGCACAGCGCCATATATAAGCTCTTGATATTGTTCATATCATAACCTACGTCATAGCACACCGTTGAAAATCTCATTAGTGACCACGACCATCAACCTTTTCTTGAGAATTTTCTTCGTTTTTATATTTAATTTCTCAATATGATTTGGCTAATCTAACAAAAAAAAATCCAGAGTTAATGTATGATACCAATAGATTTAAACAAAAATGGGATAGTTTTGGCATTCAGATCTCCTTTTTGTTATGAGCAAAACCAGTATTAGAGGGGCAGTTAAAGTTTAAATTTTATATATAGTTTCAAAATAGGCAAATATTCTTATGTCGAGACAGACATAAGACAGAAAGTTTTTGTCCCGAGTGTGTATACCCAAAATCTAAAGTTCACCACTAAATCACCACAAGACTAAGGAATAACCACTACCACAACAAAACAGAAAAACAGAAAAAAACATAACGAAAAGAGGACGGACGTGGTTGGCACAGTTGGTAAGATCTCTGCTTTCCAACTAGAAAGTCCCCAGTTCTATCCCGGCAGTTTTCTGAGCTTCAAATATTTATGTAACCTTCTTTTCCGCCTAAGCCAACCCAGCTTTCCATCCTTCCAGGGTAAGTAAATGAGTACCAGCGTCTGCTGGGAGCTAACCTGCGATGGATTATTGGGGAGTCAAAGACTCTCATCCGCTTAACAATACTGTAGCCGGAGATAAGTGTCGGCTCCATGAACCACTAGGCACTAAAAGATTTAATTAGCCTCTAAAATAGAACCTTTACTTTTACAATTACTGTATAACCATATGCAATTTTGAGGTGAGCCTAAGCATTGCTTTCATTTCATAACGTCACATGTTCCAGTCACTTGACTTCAATTTTTGTAATAAATTCAACGTTGTGCATGTTTAATAAGTAGAACCTTATAATGTTTCTGATTTTACACAGTTGGTAGACAATGTCCTGCGTTCAATCGAGGTTTCTCTCGAGATTTAAACATTTAACTTTCTTTCCCCCAACACTGACATAACTTTTTATCCTTCCTAGGTCTGTAAATGATTACAAGCGCCTGTTTGGGGCTAAACTGCGATGCTTATGTCTTGTGCAAGAGGAGTCAAAGATTTTCATTCGTTTAACACAGCAGAAAGCAAAGGTAATTCGCGAAACGGTTCATTTACACTAACGCTAAATGAAATCTCGATGATTTATACCAACTGTATTATTATTAAAGTCAGTTGGGAAACAGAAGATACTGTAACAAAACAAGTGAATTCGAAAGTCAATTGAGTGATTTACTTAGATAGTATTGTAAATAGAATCTCGGTATCATTTTCTGTACTTTTTTGTATTGTTATATTCTAATCCTTTTAAACTTTTTAAGGTTTTAACTGAACCAGGATTAGAGAGTATTGTAAAACAAACATGAAACAAACTTTGTAGATACATATATACCACTTGCCTTTTTGCTGCCTTGTTTTCGTGTTGACTTTCTCTAATGATACTTTTATTTGCGTTCAATATGGAATCCACAATTTGTACAACATCTTCAACATTCTAAAAATACATGCATCATGCAATTTTAGTACGTGAACTGACTATAAAGACGGTAAAGTTAACAATGGATCAGATAAAAAAAAAACGAGCTTTAAAAGGATTTCTCAAGGCTGTGAAAATTCTCGCATGGATTTCCTTCGTCTTCGTCTAGAGAGCCGACAACAGTGTTAACGTCCACGAGCAATTCATGCCTCCATCGATGTGGTAGAAACGTCTGCATTTTGATAGGTTTATTAGCTTTAAGGGTGCATTCGTTGTGACAAAAACATTTAGTGACTGAAACCTAACAAAAATAGTGAGAATCTATTGTAAAGTTGTGAACCTTTAGTCGACCAAAGGCAAAAAGCTGAAAGTCAACACACAAATTGCGCAACTTATTGTTAACTTTTGTACCAAAGCTTTTGTGGAAACATTTAAAAGCCAATATTTAACTGAACATTGAATAAAAAGAAAAAAAAATACACGATAAAAAGCTCAGCCAAAGAAATAGAAGAATGAAGCGTAAAAGAAAAAAAGAAAAAAAAGTAAGGCAGAAAAGAATGCGGATGTGGAAAACTAGAAGAATAAAAAGGAAGGGGGAATATAAGGCCATCTCCACTTATTTTTGTATTTACATTCGTTCGACTGAAAAAAAAAAATGAAACTATGATGTGAAAAAAAAGTAAAGCATGCAGAGTTAGATATGCTGATATATGTTGATTTTAGTTTATGGTCCTAGTCCTATCATATTTACGTACGCGACACGTCCAAAGAACGAGTACCATTTAACGCGACTTTTCGCGCAATGTTTTGCTTGGCAACGCGTGGCGAGTTTTTGAAATGGTTTCAAAAACTTCTAACACAAAAGACGAATTTTGAGAAAGTTGGCTCATGCAACATGTCACGCCAACTTTTAACGCAACATCGTTCGACAAAAAGTTGCGTTAAAAGTTGGATCGTGCAACTTAAATCTCTGCGAGAGTAGGAAGTGGACGTGTACGAGAACCAGCAGTTTTATAATGGAACTGAGTTAAGTGCGATTTGGTCGGAAATCATACGCGTGATCTATTTCAAAATTGAACGAGCGTGGAGCGCGAGTTCGATTTGAAGTCATAAGTATGATTTCAGACCAAAATTGCACTCCAATTAGTCCAACTAGTTATTTCTAATAGAAAGCGAGTGCTGCGAATACACTATTTTGTTATTTAATATAGCGACAATACTGTCCTATTTTCGGCATTTGATGCATTTGTACTGTTACTGTAAATGGGGAAAAGTATATTAGTGTTAGAGCGAACGCACCGAGGTTTTCATTGACCAGTGACATACATATAACTTAGGTATTACCTTTTTTCATACTTTCATGATAGCGTTTTTTCTTATGTTTTTCGAGTATCAGTATAATTATTACACTTTAGCTAGACTACTGATCACATTTATCGTGTGTACTGAAATGCTAGTGACATCCTTGAATCGACTCTCGCTACGGTATGGACTTGAACCACTGATCGCATGTGTCGTGTGTATTAAAATGCTAATGATATCCTTGAATCGACTTTGAACCGCTGAACGTATGTACTGTACCGTGTGTACCGAAATGCTAGTGGCATCCTTGAATCGACTCTCAATACAGTATGGACTTGAACCGCTGATCATATGTATCGCATGTTCGCTGTTAGTGGCATCCGAAGATTACACTATTTTTCAAATAGGAGTCTACTCGCTTCGCTCACAGCAATTACCAATTAATTACAATTTATCTATTCTGAAATATTTTTAAACCAAAGAAACAGAGAAATACATGTGCCACAAATATGAATTTTTAATGTATTGTGCTACAAAGTTTGCAGCAAAAAATATTAAAAATTTCCTGATCATGTCACACTTTTCGCACAATTTTTTCCTGCAATGTGATTGGCTATTTCAGCTTTTAATTTTCTGCTATGTTGATCAAAATAGTGCAATTACTCTTATTACAGTTGAGCACGCCACTCCGACAAACCAGTGGTATTTCAATGAGTTTAGCATCAAAACGAGTCTATCGGGTCA